>OX596077.1:120421688-120721688 GCA_951394005.1 Protophormia terraenovae | reverse complement strand
AAATAAACCCAACAGCAAACAGGTTTAAGTAGCTAGGGGTAGGTATATATCCATGTGTGTTTGAAATCGAGGAAAATATTATTTCAGAAAAAATATAAAAAATCAACGAATTTTTTAATTAAACTCTTTTATGTCATATGAAAAAATTTCGTAAATAAAAAATAACAAAAACTTAAATTACAAAATAAAAATATATTATAGCAAAGCTTAAAATACAAAGTACAAAAATGCCACATTAAAAAATCGTGTGCATAAATTTGAACAGAAATATGTGTTATTGTTCTTGTGGCGGATGATGGTAAATGGTAAATGATGTGGTGTTTTTATAAAACGTTTCAATTTCCTTTAACATGTATTTTTTTAACCAAAATCCTTTTTTTGTTGCTACGCTGTTGTTTCAAGAGATTTTTATAAACTCATTTAAAATTTAATTAAAGTGTAAACTGCTGTGTTAAGATTACAATATACTTATTTTTTTGTCCCCATATCATGCTCTCTCGTACGCACTCTTATGGAAACAATTTTAAATGGGAAATATTTTCGAAAATATTTTTGTATGTCATACTAAATCCTTTATGTGTCATGATGAAATTGAGTTTTTTTTTTAAGCTTGAAAAAAATCCAATTTATATTCTTATATCCTTAGCCTACATAAAAGATTTAACCTCTAAAAATATAAAGCATAAAAAAGTAACACATTATTGTATTACATAAACATATACATATACATAGTATGTATGTCTGTTTTAATATTTTTATTTCTAAAGGAAGGGGAGGAGGGGATATTGGTTATAATTACTTGAAAATTGTTAAGTGAAAGTTTAAACAACAGTTCTGATTGACAAAAAATCATAGGCTATAGAGGAGATTATATAGTCTATAACCGAGACTATACATAATGTATAGATTACACTATAAACTAGATAGTAGACTCAACTAGTGGATTATCTTAATTAGAAACTAGACTATAGTCTCAACTAAGTATAGTTTACAGTCAAGACTATAATTTATAGTCCAGTTATACTCCATATTATAGTCAAGACTATAGTCAATAGTCAATATAGTCAATAGTTGAGACTATAATCTATTCAATAGTCGAGAGTATAGTCTTGTCTATAGTCGAGATTATAGTCAAGACTGAAGTAGCCTATAATAGTCGAGACTATAGTTTAATTTGTAGTCGGGACTATAGTCCAGATTATACTCAAGATTATAGTCGAGACTATAGTCAAGTTTATAGTCGGTACTATAGTCCAGTTTATAGTTGATCTTATAGTTACGACTATAGTTTTGATTATAGTTTAGTCTATAGTCGAGACTATAGTCTATTTTATAGTCATGACTATAGCGTAATTTATAGTTTAGTACTTGAGATTATAACCAAGACTGTAGTAAAGTCAATACTCGAGTCTGCAGTGTAGTCGGTAATCGAGACTATTGTCTAGTTTATAGTCGGGACTATAGTCCAGTCTATAGTTGAGCTTATAGTCAAGACTATAGTTTTGATTATAATCTAGTCTATAGTCGAGACTATAGTCTAGTTTATAGTCATGACTATAGCGTAATTTATAGTTTGTAATCATGACTATATTTTAGTTTAGAGCCACATCTATAGTCCAATTTCGAGATTATAGTCTAGTCTATAGTTAGGACCCTAGTTTAGTCTATAGTCGACACTTCAGTTTATTGTATAGTCGATACTACAATTTAGTCTTTAGTCTACAGTCGATACTATAGATTAGTCTATAGTCAAGAGTATAGTTTTGTCTATAGTCGGGACTATAGTTTAGTCTATAGACTATAGTATAACCTAGTTTATCGTCAAAACTATAGTCTAGTTTATAGTCGAAATAATAGCCTTATTAATAGTTTATTATTGTGACTATATTCTTGTTTATAGTCTCGACTATAGTCTAGTCTTTAGTCGCGATTATAGCCTAGTCTATAGTCGAGACTATAGTTCATTTTATAGACGATACCATAATTTATTATATAGTCGATACTATAGTTTAGTCTATAGTCGAGACTGTAATTTAGTCTTTAGTCGAGACTATATTTTAGTCTATAGTTGAGACTATAATTTAGTCTATAGTCGATAATATAGTCTAGTTTATAGTTGACAGTATAGTCTAATTAAGACTATAGTCAATATTGTTTATACCGTAGACTATAATAGACTGTAATTTAGTCTATAGTCAAGGCTATAGTCGACTATAGATTATAGTTTATTCTATAGTAAAAACTTCAGTTTATTCCATATTCGATACTTTAGTTTATTTTATATTAGTCTAGTTTATAGACGAAACTATAGTCTAATTTATAGTTTAGTCGAGACTATTGTGCAGTTTGTTTGTAGTCGATACTATAGTCCAGTCTACAGTCGATAGTTATTCTAATTAAAAGGTATATTTTTGTCTTTCCTTTATTCTAAATATTACCTCCATTAGAACTGCTGGGTTCATCAGACTTTACTCTAAAAATTTATATTTTTATTTCCGCAATCTCTCTGCCAAATACTTAAAAAAACAATAGGATACCAAAGAAAAAATAACAACTAAACACAAAACATTAACAGTCCTTGTAATAACATATAAGTCTACATATGACAATGACAAAAAACTCATTTACATATTTTAAAAGCTAAAACAGCTAAAACTATTTAATTTTAAGCCTTTTTTGCTCTTATACTTCTGCTGTTGTTAAAACGGCTCGACATTTTTGTCAAGGACTTTTCATATTGTCTTGTTGAATATCTTGGGTTAGATAAAATAAAAAAGGAGAAAAACAAAACATCAGTTTACACAAAATATTTTATTATTAAAATTATAGCGTGACAATTTGATGTTGGTTGTTAGTAGTTATTTGAACGTAGATAAATTAAAATTTACATAATTTAAATGTTAACGATTTAGTATATAACATATTGTGTGGTTAACAAGGACCTTTTTAATGTAAAGTTATTTTATGAATAATGTGAAGTAAACATATGTTAGGGTTAAAATGAAGAAGGTTTAAAGAAAAAATTTTAACAATATTGAAAAAGGGTTTAAATTTTTAAATTTTGTTTTATGATTTATAATAAAATTATTAAATTTATCAAAGCTTTATAGAAAAAATTTCCAAGCAAATTTGATTAAAAAAAGGATATATGTATGTGTATTTTTATATTTTGTTTAAATAAGTCCTTAATTATTTATTGAAAAAATTAAATTTAAAATAATTTTTATTAAATTTGTGTTTTGAAATTTAATTTTAAAAAAATTCAATTAAAGAGAAATATATAAAATGTTTTCAAGAAAAGCTCCATTTTCAAAGTTTCTAAAAATATTAAAAATATGGTATGAACTTTTTTTTATACCTTTAAAATTTTACTAAATAAAGTTATAAAATTTAAGTATTAATCATTATGAAAACTGTTTACAACCTTATAAATATTCTACTATAAATCCTTGACTCTTCTTGGTGTTAAATTTTTTATATTTATTATGATTATTGGTGTCTGTATTTGTTTCAACTAGTTTTAAACATTTATTATCCTGTATATATATATATATATATTTTTTTTTTTTTTGCTCCTAACACTTTACATGTTAGCAACTGGAGTAAAAAATTGTTTTATTACACTAACACGCTTTAAACTAAAAATTTACTACCATCCTAACACCAACACTGTTACAAAAGCCGACATTTGGTCGCTTGACTAAACAATAAGGGGGGTGATTATAGTCCTACAGTTCTGTATTACTTTGGCAACGTTTTTTGTAGGAGTTTTTCAAAGGATTGGGTAGTAGTTCATGGTATGGCTAAAATTAATTGTCTACTTTAGTGACCTTAAGTAATGTGGTGGGTATTTAGCAGGATTTCTATAAAGGTCTTTTTGTTTAAAAAATGTTGTATTTAAAACTGCAGGATTTTTAGCTTTGATCTAAATTTACATATAGACATATTATAATATAGTTTACCATAGTAGAGCAGCTACTATTCCCAACACGTTTGTAAATAAAATTGCCATAAATTTAACAATTTTTTTTCTTATATAAAATATTTTACACTTTAGACTAAACAATAATGATAATAAAAAAAAGGTACAACTTAACTAAAACTGAGATTTTTTTCAAACAATAACAAAATCCTTAATAAAAGAGCAAGATTTAAAGGTAAAGCTTTAGCTAGGGAATTATGAAAAAATCCTTTTAAAAAATAGTTTTGAAAAATAAAAAAAGAAAAAAAAAATGGCAAAGCTTTAACAATATTATTGTTATATGCTAAACATATCAACAACGAAAAAAAGTTAAAGAATCCTTGCTAAAATCCCAAGTGGTCATAAATTCAAAAATAGTTAAGTCGCGTACGTTTCTTAAGGCTCATACAGACACCCACCCACCTCCTCACATTTAGTTAAAAGAACTAACAAGTTGGAAAAAATATAATAACAAAAAAACCAAGAGTTTAAACTAGCATATGATGCATATAATATTAAGCAACAAAACCAAAAATATTCTTATTTACATATGCAACTACTATTTGCTAGAAATATGTATAAAATTTTGTTAAAAAAATATATTTAAGGGAGCTTTATTCCCCCACTTATACAATAGTGTTTTAACCACAAAAAAAAAAAAAAAAATAAAAAATCTTTATAAATATCTACCCTCCTAGACAAATAACAGCTGAATGAATATCCTTTAAATAACAAAAAGAAACAACAATAGCCACAATAACTGCAAAGGAATCCAAAACAAAACTTTAAATTCTCCGTATGTGCATTCAAAATACTATAAAAGCTTCGTTGTTTTTATATGTATGTGTGCGAAAACGCCAAAAGGGATTTTTGTCTGTATTTGTTTTATTTTTATTTTTTGTTTTTCTCTCAATCTGCATGCATATGCATGCCATAAAATGAGTGTTATATTGGATTTTTTTTTTTGTGTTATTTTACTTCTACCCAGACAAAAGTTTTATTTGTTTGGTTATGGAGCATTTTAAATATACATCCTTATGCAAAACAACAATTTTGCATAATTTATTTTGCATGGAGTATGTGTATTTAAAGACTTAATAAAGTAGAAACAAAAAATAGATAAGCAGAAGCGTTTTGATGAAGGGAAATTAATTAAATTATAAAAGAGTAAATGTTTTGAGAGCAAACTTTTATTAAGGGAAATCATTTTTAATTAAAATTTAAATTTAATGTTGCTCTTTCTAAAAAAAAAAACAAATAAAAACGTTTTTAACGAGAAAAGCTTTTTGAAAAATTTAAAAATAAAAAAAATTTACTTGAATAAAAAGCGTAATTTCTTAAGTTTGAAATCATTCCTTTGAAAAAGCATAAAATATTTTAACTCTATAAGGCTATTAAGATTTTCATAAAGCTTTTAAAAATAGCTGAAACTTTTCATTGATTTTTTTTCCGTAAAAATCTTTATAGAATTAATAAGAATATAAACTTTTTAAGGCAAAAAAAAAAAAAAAATAAAAAAAAATAAAAGAAAATATAATTTTTTAATTTTGATAGGAAATCATACAAAATCAATCAAAAGCTCTATTGAAAAATCTTAAAATATTTTGAGTCTTTAAACATTTTAATTTTAACATTAAATTTTAGTTTAATGTTGCTCTTTCTAAAAAAAAAAACTTTTAAAGAGTAAAGCTTTTTGGAAAATTAAAAAACAAAAGCTTTACTTGAATAAACAGCTCTGCAAATCATTTAAAAGATCCTCCGAAAAAGCTCATAATATTTTAAATCTCTCTAAAAATAGCTAAAACTTTTTATTGATTTGTTCGTTAAAAATCTTTATAGGATTGATAGTCTTTAAAAAATTTAAACTTTTTAAAGCAAAAAAGGATAATTTTCAAAGTTGATAGAAAATCATACAAATGCTCTTTTGAAAAAGCTTAAAATATGTTGAGTCTCCAAAGATTTTAAGCTTTTCATAAAGCTTTTATAAATAGCTAAAACTTTGTTTATGGGAATGATAGTCCTTAAAAAATATAAACTTTTTAAAGCATTTTGAAAGCTTTTAAACCAAAAATGTTAAAATTTAAATGAAAAGCTTTAATAAATCAAAGTTTAAAATAAATCCTTTAAAAAAGCTTTAAGATAATAAAATTTTATCAATAATATATATTAATAAGCTAAATAGGTCATTAAAAATTTAAAAAAGCTGTATTTTTATAGAAACATTTTTTAAATGCTGCAAACTTTAGCTTTATTCGTTTGTTCGGAAGTTTTACTAGCTAAAGTTTTTCCTTTGAACAAACTTAAAATATTTTAAGTCTCTAAAGATTTTGAGCTTTTTATAAAGCTTTTATAAATAGCTTAAACTTTTCATTGAATTTGTTTTTTCTGTAAAAGTCCTTATAAAAATAATAATCCTTTAAAAAAATATAAACTTTTTAAAGCATTTTAAATCAAAAATTTTAAAGTTAAGCTTTAGTAAACAAAAGCTCAAAATATAACCTTTAAAAAAGCTTTAAGACAAAACTAATTTTCCAACAATATCTATAAACAGTTAATTAAATCATCGAAAATTTATAAAAGCTCTTTTTTTTTGTAGAAACATTTTCAAAATATTGCATACTTTAGCTTTATTTGTTTGTTTGGAAGTTTTACTACCTAAAACTTTTCTTTTTAATAAGCTTAAATACTTTAAGTCCCAAAAGATTTTAAACTTTTCATAAAGCTTTTCGAAATAGCAAAAACTTTTCATTGAATTTTTTTTCCGCTAAAAAATCTTTAAGAAAATAATAGTCTTTAAATAATATATACGTTTTTAAAGCTTTTAAATAAAAATTTTAAAGTTTAGACAAGTTCAATAAACAAAAGCTTAAATAAATCTTTAAAAAAAGCTTTAAGACAATACAAATGTATCAACAATATCAATTAATAAGTTAACTTAATAATTAAAAAGAAAAAATATATAATTTTCAAAAAAAGGATATATGGCCAGCTTTAAAAATATAAGGAAATTAAGTAAAGTTTTTACATAATTATAAAGTTTAAGGGAAAGCACAAATTGTGGTCAAAAATAATCGCCAAATTGTATATCCTTTTAATTTTATACAACAAAAAATATTACTTTTTGTAAAATTTTCTATTCGAGCTTAATAAATTTAATAGTTAATTTTATTAGCTATAAAATTTCTTAATAATTTTTTGTATTATACAAAAAGGATAAAAAGTGAGCTTTTTAAATATAAAAAAAAATTGTAATTTTTTAATGTAAACGAAAAGCTTATTAAATAGTGCAAATTGTGATCAAAAATTTTGTCCAAAATTTTATGTCCTTTTTAGTTTTATAAGAGAAAAAATATATGATTTTTTATTTTTTCTTAAAACACAATTAAAGTTGTAAAAAATTACAAAAATTTATAGTTTTCTAAAAAAGGATATATGGCCAGCATTAAAACTATAAGGAAATTAAGAAAAGTTTTTAGATAATTATAAAGCTTAAGGAAAAGCACAAATTGTGGTAAAAAAATTTTCGTCAAATTGTATTTCCTTTTTAATTTTATACAACAAAAAGTATTAATTTTTTTAAATTTTATTTTCGCGCTAAATAAATTTAGTATATAATTGCATAAGCTTTAAATTTTCTTAACAGTATTTAAACTTTTTTTGGTATTATTTAAAATGGATATAAATTTTAAAAATTGTTAATTTAATCAGAAAGCTTAGTAAATAGCACAAATTGTAGTAAAAATTTGGGCAAAATAGGAAAAAAAATATATAATTTAAACATTTTATTTTAAAAAACAATTAACGCTGTAAACAAATAAAAAAACATTTCAAAAAAGGATATATGTCCAGACTTAAAAATATAAGAAAAATAAAAATTTTTTTTACATAGTTATAAAGCTTTAGGGAAAACACAAATCGTAGTGGACAAATTTTCGTCAAATTGTTTATCCTTTTTAATTTTATATGCCAAAAATTATTAATTTTCTTTTAATATAAGACAATTTTGCAATTTGTTAATGTAATCAGAAAGCTTAGTAAACAAAACGAATTGTAGTAAAAAAATTGGGCACAATTTTACATCCTTTATATTTTTATTGGGGAAAAATATATGATTTTTAAAATTTTTTCTTAAAAGTCAATTAATGCATTATAAAGCTACATTTATTTTAAAATTTCTAAAAAAAAATTTGAAATTTTTTTATTTTAAAAAAAGGACATATGGCTGGCCCTTAAAAAATTCGAAAAATTAAAATAGTATAAAATTATAAAAAACCTTAACACAAAGCGTAAATTGTAGTGAAAAAATATTTATAAATATTTATTTTATGTCCTTCTTACTTTTATAAGCTAAAAAATATTCTCTCTAAAAATAATAAATTCAGTTACTAATTTCATTTGCTTTAAGATATCTAAAGAATATTTAAATTTTTTTATTATTATTAAAAAAGTATATATGGCAGACTTTTAAAAAATTGGAAAAATTAAAATTATTTTTAAATTATTAAAAACCTGAAGAAAAAGAGCAAATTGTAGTAAACAAATATTTCAAAAATTTTAAATTCTTTATATTTTTAAAGACAAAAAAAAAAAAAAAAAAAAAAGTAAATAAATCAATAAATAAAAATTTATAAATTAAATCAATAAAAGTGATAAAATCAACTAACAATTTTATTTAGCTTCAAATTTCTCAACAGTAATTATATATTTATTTCATTTTTATAAAAAGGATGTATGACCAGATTTTAAAATATCAGGAAATTACAAAAATATTTTGCACGATTATTAAGCTTAAAAAACAACATAAATTGTGGGAAAAAACTTTCCTACAATTTGTATTTTTTTCTTAATGTTATAGATCAAGAAATATTAATTTTATTAAATTAAATATTTCCTTTAAGTTTTTCTTCTAAATTTATTTATTATTTTCAATTCCTAAACTCTTAAAAAACTCTTTACCACAAAACCTCAACGTCTCTGTTTTATAAATATAATTATTTTAGCTTTACATTTGTGATTACTGAGCATGCCAATGGCAAATGTCTTTTACAAGATACATATTCAACATTAACAACATGACATTAAATACAAAAATTTCTATTATAAAAAATTATAATCATCTTTTTTTGTTTAATTTAGAAAAATAAATTAAATTGATATATAAAAAATATGTGACAACAATACGCTGTTGCAATAGACGAAAAGGAATTTTTATATTAAATAAAAATAATCCTTAAATGAAATATATAATTAAAAAATAATACAAATTTCTAGAAAACATAAAAATAATAAAATTGCTAAAATAAATTTAATAAAATCAAAGAATAATAATAAAAAAACAAATCAACAAAAATTTAATTAAATGTCAAAGAAAAATATTTTATATTTGCAAAAATAAACAATATGAAAATTATTTTTGCAAATAACTGTTAAAAAGAAGCATACTTTTGGGTATAAATTCGAATTATTTAAAACAAAATATTTTCTTTTTATGTATATACTTTTTTTTATTAAATCTAAGAAAATCATAAAATATTAAATGAAAAAGATATATGCATAACTTTTTTGCAATTTCAAATAAATTAAATTTTTAAATGGTTTTATAAAGATTTTCTTTTGCCACAAATTGTTGCAAAAAATTTTTGTTAAAAATGTTATAGTAAACATAAGTTTATAATAAATAATTGGAATTTCTAAAAATCAATTCAGTACAAGGAAAGGTAAAACTGAAAAATTATGTTAAAATTTTTTTGAGTAAAAATAATTTTTAAGAAATGTATTATTAATACTAATCTTTTTTGAAAAGACATTTACGAATGTCCAGGCTATAGTAAATTCTAGGCTATGGTATAGACTATAATATAGTCCAAAGTCTAGACTATAATACAGTTTATAGTCTGGACTATAATATAGTTTATAGTCTAGATTATAATATAGTCTATAGTTCAGACTATAACATAGTCTATAGTTTAGACTATAGTCTAAACTATATTAGTCTATAGTCTATACTATAATATAGTCTATAGTCTGCACTATAATATGATCTATAGTCTAGACTATAATATAGTCTATAGTCTAGACTATAATATAGTCTATAGTCTAGACTATAATGTAGTCTATCGTCTAGACTATAATATAGTCTATCGTCTAGACTATAATATAGTCTATAGTCTAGACTATAATATAGTCTATAGTCTAGACTATAATATAGTCTATAGTCTAGACTATAATATAGTCTATATTCTAGACTATAATATGGTCTATAATATAGTCTATAGTACAGACTATAATATTGTCTATAGTCCAGACTATAATATAGTCTATAGTCTAGACTATAATATAGTCTATAGTCTAGACTATAATATAGTCTATAGTCTAGACTATAATATAGTCTATAGTCTAGACTATAATATAGTCTACAGTCTAGACTATAATATAGTCTATATTCTAGACTATAATATGGTCTATAATATAGTCTATAGTACAGATTATAATATTGTCTATAGTCCAGACTATAATATAGTCTATAGTCTAGACTATAATATAGTCTATAGTCTAGACTATAATATAGTCTATAGTCTAGACTATAATATAGTCTATAGTCTAGACTATAATATAGTCTATAGTCTAGACTATAATATAGTCTATAGTCTAGACTATAATATAGTCTACAGTCTAGACTATAATATAGTCTATATTCTAGACTATAATATGGTCTATAATATAGTCTATAGTACAGATTATAATATTGTCTATAGTCTAGACTATAATATAGTCTATAGTCTAGACTATAATATAGTCTATAGTCTAGACTATAATATAGTCTATAGTCTAGACTATAATATAGTCTATAGTCTAGACTTTAATATAGTCTATAGTCTAGACTATAATATAGTCTATAGTCAAGACTATAATATAGTCTATATTCTAGACTATAATATGGTCTATAATATAGTCTATAGTACAGATTATAATATTGTCTATAGTCCAGACTATAATATAGTCTATAGTCTAGACTATAATATAGTCTATAGTCTAGACTATAATATAGTCTATAGTCTAGACTATAATATAGTCTATAGTCTAGACTATAATATAGTCTATAGTCTAGACTATAATATAGTCTATAGTCTTGACTCTAATATAGTCAATAGTCTTGATTATAATATAGTCCATAGTCTATACTATAATATAGTCCATAGTCTATACTATAATATAGTCTATAGTCTAGACTATAATATAATCTATAGCCTAAACTATAATATAGTCTATAGACTAGACTAGACTAGACTATAGTCTAGACTATAATATAGTCTATAGTCTAGACTATAATATAGTCTATAGTCTAGACTATAATATAGTCTATAGTCTAGACTATAATATAGTCTATAGTCTAGACTATAATATAGTCTATAGTCTAGACTATAATATAGTCTATATTCTAGACTATAATATGGTCTATAATATAGTCTATAGTACAGATTATAATATTGTCTATAGTCTAGACTATAATATAGTCTATAGTCTAGACTATAATATAGTCTATAGTCTAGACTATAATATAGTCTATAGTCTAGACTATAATATAGTCTATAGTCTAGACTATAATATAGTCTATAGTCTAGACTTTAATATAGTCTATAGTCTAGACTATAATATAGTCTATAGTCTAGACTATAATATAGTCTATATTCTAGACTATAATATGGTCTATAATATAGTCTATAGTACAGATTATAATATTGTCTATAGTCCAGACTATAATATAGTCTATAGTCTAGACTATAATATAGTCTATAGTCTAGACTATAATATAGTCTATAGTCTAGACTATAATATAGTCTATAGTCTAGACTATAATATAGTCTATAGTCTAGACTATAATATAGTCTATAGTCTTGACTCTAATATAGTCAATAGTCTTGATTATAATATAGTCCATAGTCTATACTATAATATAGTCCATAGTCTATACTATAATATAGTCTATAGTCTAGACTATAATATAATCTATAGCCTAAACTATAATATAGTCTATAGACTAGACTAGACTAGACTATAGTCTAGACTATAATATAGTCTATAGTCTAGACTATAATATAGTCTATAGTCTAGACTATAATATAGTCTATAGTCTAGACTATAATATAGTCTATAGTCTAGACTATAATATAGTCTATAGTCTAGACTATAATATAGTCTACAGTCTAGACTATAATATAGTCTATATTCTAGACTATAATATGGTCTATAATATAGTCTATAGTACAGATTATAATATTGTCTATAGTCTAGACTATAATATAGTCTATAGTCTAGACTATAATATAGTCTATAGTCTAGACTATAATATAGTCTATAGTCTAGACTATAATATAGTCTATAGTCTAGACTTTAATATAGTCTATAGTCTAGACTATAATATAGTCTATAGTCTAGACTATAATATAGTCTATATTCTAGACTATAATATGGTCTATAATATAGTCTATAGTACAGATTATAATATTGTCTATAGTCCAGACTATAATATAGTCTATAGTCTAGACTATAATATAGTCTATAGTCTAGACTATAATATAGTCTATAGTCTAGACTATAATATAGTCTATAGTCTAGACTATAATATAGTCTATAGTCTAGACTATAATATAGTCTATAGTCTTGACTCTAATATAGTCAATAGTCTTGATTATAATATAGTCCATAGTCTATACTATAATATAGTCCATAGTCTATACTATAATATAGTCTATAGTCTAGACTATAATATAATCTATAGCCTAAACTATAATATAGTCTATAGACTAGACTAGACTAGACTATAGTCTAGACTATAATATAGTCTATAGTCTAGACTATAATATAGTCTATAGTCTAGACTATAATATAGTCTATAGTCTAGACTATAATATAGTCTATAGTCTAGACTATAATATAGTCTATAGTCTAGACTATAATATAGTCTATATTCTAGACTATAATATGGTCTATAATATAGTCTATAGTACAGATTATAATATTGTCTATAGTCCAGACTATAATATAGTCTATAGTCTAGACTATAATATAGTCTATAGTCTAGACTATAATATAGTCTATAGTCCAGACTATAATATAGTCTATAGTCTAGACTATAATATAGTCTATAGTCTAGACTATAATATAGTCTATAGTCTAGACTATAATATAGTCTACAGTCTAGACTATAATATGGTCTATAATATAGTCTATAGTACAGATTATAATATTGTCTATAGTCCAGACTATAATATAGTCTATAGTCTAGACTATAATATAGTTTATAGCCTAGACTATAGTCTATAGCGTATACTATAATATAGTCTATAGTCCAGACTAAAATACAGTCTATAGTCGCGACTATAATATAGTTTATAGTTCACACTACAATATAGTCTATAGTTCAGACTATAATATAGTCTATATTTCAAACTGTAATATAGTCTATAGTTCAGGCTATAATATAGCCTAGACTATAATATACTCTATAGCCTAGACTGTAACATAGTCTATAGTCTAGACTATAAACTATGTTACAGTCTACAGTCTAGAATATAAATTATGTTACAGTCTATAGTATAGACTATAATATAATCTATAGTCTAGACTATAAAATAGTTTATAGACTAATAGTCTAGACTATAAAATAGTTAATAGTCTAGACTATGAAATAGTTAATAGTCTAGACTATAAAATAGTTAATAGTCTAAACTATAACATAGTTTATAGTCTAGACTATAACATTGTTTATAGTCTAGACTTTAACATTGTTTATAATCTAAACTATAACATTGTTTATTTTTGGTTATTGTAAATTTTATAGTATAGTTTATACTATAAACTGTAAGGTCAAGGCTATGGTGAAGTTTATAGTCTAGGCTATATTATGATCTATAGTCTAGGCTATGGTGTAGTCTATGGATTAAGCAACTTTGGGTGCTATAAAAATTTTACTTTGAAATATTTGATTTGCTTTAAATAAAAATTTAATTTAGTATTTGAAATATTTACTTATTTTAAAAATTTTATCTATTTTCAGGTAAGACTATTTGGTTTATAGCAATTTCCATTTTTCTTACAGTAAGTTAAATTTTTATAAATTTATTCTTGAGAAAAAAAAAGAAAAAAAAAAAAACTAAAATTGTCTTTAAATATTTAAATAATACAAGGCCATTTTACTTTCATACATTTAATTTAATAAATCTCTCTAAGGTCGAGCAAAATACACATTAAGCTCTTCATTTCATTTTCTTTTTAGTATATTTTTAACTAATCCTTAGAGTATTATAATTTATTATTAAAACTTAAAATGTAGAGCACTTACTTATGTAATTGTACAATTTAGTATGAATAAATTAAATATTTTCTTAATTTAAAACTATAAAGAAAATGTGTCAACATAATTTGACTGCCTTTAGAAAGAGCAAGATTTAAAATATTTGTGCTTATTTATTTTATAGCAAAAAAAAAAAAAAAAGTAATAAAATAAATAACTTAAAATACAATTTATAAGCTCTTTTCCACCTCTTTACAAAATTATTTTATGCAAAAACAAGTTCACATTTATAGATGTTTTTGTGTATGCAATTGTGTAGGAGTATGTATGAATATGTGCCTGTGTGTGTTAAATATAAAGTGTATAGTATAGTGTCAGGTTCTGTTTTTTATACATGTATTTTTTTTAAGCAATTTACACAGTAATTGGGAATTAACCTAAATAAAATGTAATACATGTATAAATAAAAATGAAGAGTGAGTAAATGGATGAATGAAAATAAAAACTTAAACCTACAGTTCTACTTAAAGGTGGTTAAAAAAAAACTAGAGAAATAATACATTTCATAGTTAATAAACAGGTAGTGATTCAAGAACTTTAGGCTGACTACTCTCTAGATTATTTAGTGACAGTAAAGTAGACTATTTAAAGAATTTGCTTATAACTAAGATCGATATTGTTGACTTTTTTAAAGCCGGAACAGAACTGCAGTGATGTATATAAACCTTTTGCTACATATTCCAACATGCATTGCATACATATGCATTTACATGCAAGTGTAGAGATGAATAATGTCACAGACAGAGAATGACGGAATGTGTAGCGAAGGTGTTAGCTGGAATGAGACTGAAAAATATTATGGCACCATGTTTAATGTAACTATTTTATATAAAGCATGTGAACTATAAATGAAACACGTAAAGAAGGCTTTATGCACACATTCTCTCACACATACATACACCAATACCACGTTATATGCATATAGTAGTAGTAAGAGCAAAAGAAATGACCACAAACTATTTTTTCTTTTTTTTTTTTTTTTTTGTTAAAAATAATATAAAAAGTATTTTTATATATTTATACCTAGGGTTATAACAAATACACTTTTATTATTATTTGTAGCCTACTTTTAAGGTATGAGGAGAGCTTTTGAAAAATAAAAGTTAAAGTTTTTGTTTTGCATTTTTATTATTAAAAAATGTTTTGTATGCATTTCTGTAGGTTCTATTTTGTGAGGATATTTATTTTAATAAAGTTTTTAAATTTTAACAGAAAGTACAGGGTGAAAAGGATTGTAGGGTTTGCTGTTATTTAGGAGATTTATTTTTTATTTCCAGGGGCTAGTTTATAGTCTAGGCTATAGTTTAGTCCATAGTTTATGCTATAGTTTAGTCTCTAGTCTAGGTTATAGTTTCTTCCATTGTCTAGGCTATAGTTTAGTCTATAGTCTAGGCTATAGTTTAGTCTTTAGTCTAGGCTATAGTTTAGTCTATAGTCTGGGCTATAGTTTAGTCTATATTCTAGTCTATAGTTTAGTCTACAGTCTAGGCTATAGTTTATTCAATAGTCTAGCCTATAGTTTAGTCTATAGTCTAGGCTATAGTTTAGTCTACAATCTAGGCTATAGTTTAGTCTTTAGTCTAGGCCAGAGATGCGCAATTTTCAAATTTCCTGACTCGTGAGTTTAGACTACAAATGCTGCTTACGCAACGCTGCTTTACACGTATTCTATAAACTACTTCGTTCGACTGCTGCTCTCTCATTAATGTCAATGCAAATCAAGTCAAGTTTTTAGCTGCTTCACACACACAAGCGCAAATGTATAGTAGTGTGTGTGCGCATCACTTGTCTAGGCTATAGTTTAGTCTATAGTCTAAGCTATAGTTTAGTCTATAGTCTAGCTTATAGTTTAGTCTACAGTCTAGTCTATAATTTAGTCTTTAGTCTAGGCTATAGTTTAGTCTATAGTCTAGGCTGTAATGTAGTCTACAGTCTAGGCTATAGTTTAGTCTATAGTTTAGGCTATAGTTTAGTCTATAGTTTAGGCTATATTTTAGTCTACAGTCTAGGCTATAGTTTAGTCTATAGTTTAGGTTATAGTTTAGTCTATAGTTTAGGTTATAGTTTAGTTTATAGTCTAGGCTATAGTTTATTCTATAATCTAGGCTATAGTTTAGTCTATAGTCTAGGCTATAGTTTAGTCTACAGTCTAGGCTATAGTTTATTCTATAATCTAGACTGTAGTTTAGTCTATAGTTTAGGCTATATTTTAGTCTATAGTTTAGGTTATAGTTTAGTCTATAGTTTAGGCTATAGTTTAGTCTATAGTCAAGCTTATAGTTTAGTCTACAGTCTAGGCTATAGTTTAGTCTATAGTTTAGCATATAGTTTAGTCTACAGTCTAGGCTATAGTTTACTTTATAGTCTCGGCTATAGTTTTGTCTTTAGTCGAGGATATAATTTTGTCTATACTTTAAACTATATTATAGTATTATTATTAGTGTAAAATCTAGACTATAGCATAGTTTATAGTCTGAGATATAGTTCAGTCTTAGTCCATTATTTAGTTTATAGTGTAGCGTGGTTTTTTGTCTTCTCTTTTTCGTAACTTCTGAGGTTTCATAAAAAGTATTCGTTGCTTCTGAATGTAACACTCTATCTTATTTTTTTTATATTAACCTGTTATTTCTTTCCCCCTTGCTCTAGTTTCATGTTATTTCTGCCTTTTGGCTTATGCCTTTTTAGAGGATTTATTCTTTCTTGTTTATTAAATATTAAAATGAAATGGTTTCTTTATATGTTTATATTATTTAACAATTTTGGCAACTATATTAAATGCATATAAACGTTAAAAAGAGATTATTTAACAGAAAAACTGTGATTTTAAAAAATTAACTAAAAATAAAAGACATTCTTTAAGAGAAATTAACGAAAACTATTTTCTAGACATACAATAATACACTTGAAAGCTGTTTAATTAAAATTTATATTAAAAAAAAAAAAAATAAAATATTTGCTAAAAAAATTTTAAATGAAAAATTAGAAAATTTTGTAACAATTTAAGCGGAAAAGTACTGAAAACTATATTTAGCATTCTCATCATCACAGTAAGTAGATGCATTCTCATCATCAAACTCATTAATAAGTACACTTAGTTTATTTAGTGTTTAAGCTTAGAAAACTACACAAACTATAAAAACACTTTTTTCTACATACATATCACCAACCATTATGATAAGCATCTGATGATACTACTACTATATGTAGTATAATCATCATACATATACTACATATACTGCCATAAACATTGTTATTAAGAGTTTTGTGTTACAACCACGGAAATTAAGTTAATGTTTGCTTATGAATAAGCAAATATTATAACAGTAACAACAACATGTTACTAAGATAATATAGTTGCTGGTTTTGGGAAATTAAGTCATATGGAGCAGGAAACAGAAATTTTTAAATATTGAGAAAACAAAATATGTAGCTTAATTTAATAAAAAAAATGGGTTTTTGAAGGACTTTGATAAGTTTATTAAATATTTAAGTAGCTGGGGTTATTTATTTTTTATATTTTAGCTTGGAAGTTTATTTTTAAATAAATAAAGAAAAAGGATATATGAAGAGCGGGTAAAAATAACAAAATTTTTGGAAAATTTCTGTGGCAGTTATAAACTATATATATAAATATAAATTGTAAACGAAAAAAATTTGTTGAAAAATTAAAAAAAAAAAAAAATTTTGAAAATTATGTTTTATTAACATTTTTTTAAAATATATTTTTTGAAATATTTTTTTTTTTTTGCTTCAGCTGGTTTGAGCCAATTTTTAAAATCATTTTTTTTTTTTTAAGAAAATTAAAAAGGATATTAAGGAATTGTTGAAAATATTAACGATTTTGAAAAATTTCTTCAGCAGTAATAAACGGCATATAAAAACACAAATTGTAAGAAAAAAAAAAAAAAAAAATATATAAGAAAAATTAAAAAAAAAAAAAAAAATGTATGTGTTTTTGCATTTTTTTTTTTTTAGAATACATTTTGAAATGTGTTATTTTAGCTTTCATTTTTTTCATTAATTTTACTATTTGATAAGTTTATTTAACATTATTTTTTTAAAAAAATAAAAAAAGGATATTAAGAATGTGTTGAAAATATTAACAATTTTGCAAATTTTCTACAGCAGTAATCAACTGCATATAAAAACACAAATTGTAAGCGAAAAGAATTTTAAGACAAATTAAAAAATAAAAATAATAAAAATATGTTTTTTTTTTTTTAATTATTCTAGAATATATTTTGAAATGTGTTTTAATCAGGTTTCTTAAATGAAATAAATAAATAAATTAATTAAAATAAATTTAAAATTTTTTTTTAAATTTTAAAATTTTTGAAAAATTTAAAAAAAGGATATTAGGAGCTACTGAAAATAATTAATTTTTTTTTGGAAATTTCTTAATCAATAATAAACTACACATTTAAACACAAATTGTAAGCAAAGAAATTTTTAAGAAAAATTAAAAATAAATTTTATAAAATTAAAAAAAAAAAAAAAATTGAAATGTTTATGGAAATTTTTATTTTAGAATTTTTGTATGCTTTATTTAAGCTTAGTTTTACATTAATTCAAGTTCCTTAAATTGAATTTTATTAAAAGTTATTTTTAAAACGTATTTTTTTTTTTTTTTTTTATAAAAAAATGATATTAAGAATTTACTAAAAATAATAAAAAATTTGAAAAATATCCTTAGCCCTAATAAACTACATATTCAAACACTAATTGTAACTAAACATTTTCAAGTAAATTTTATAAAATTAAAAGAAAGAAAAAATATTTTAAGAAAATTTTGTTAACAAATTTTTGTTTGTATTAATTTATCATAATTTTTAATGCAATTCAAGTTCCTTGAGTTAATGATTTGTTGAAATTTACTTTTAAAATGTATTTTTTCTAAAAATTATAAAAAGGATATTAAGGAAGTAATAAAAATAATTACAATTTTAGGAAGTTTCTTTTGAAATAATAAACTTCACATTAAAACACAAATTGTAAACGAAAAAAATTCTTAAAAAAAAAAAAATAAATAAATTTTTTTAGGCTTAGTTTTTAGTGTAGTTCAAGTTCCTTGGATTGATTATTTGTTAAAAGTTTGTTTTACAATTTATTTTTTCTTAAATTAAAAAAAGGATCTTAAGGAGGTATTAAAAATAATTTTAATTTTAGGAAGTTTCTTTCGAAATAATAAACTACATATTTGAACACAAATTGTAAGCGAAAAAATTCTTAAGAAAAATTTAAAATAAATTTTATAAAAAAAAATTTTAAATAAATTTTATAAAATTAAAAAAGAAATAAATAATAATAATAATAATAATAATAATAATAATAATAATAATAATAATAATAATAATAATAATAATAATGATAGTAATAATTAGCTTAGTTTTTAATGCAGTTTAAGTTTCTTGAATTGTTTATTTGTCAAAAGTTAGTTTTAAAATGATTTTTTTTCAAAAATTAAAAAAATTATATTAAGGAACTACTAATAATAATTACCATTTTTGGTAATTTATTTCGTTATAATAAATTACATATTTGAATACAAATTGTAAACAAAAAATTCTTAAAAAAAATTTATAAAATTAAATAAAATTATTATTTTTTTTTTGGAAAAATTTCTTCTAGAATTGTTGTGTATATTATTTTAGCTCAGTTTTTAAAGCAGTCCAAGTTCCTTGAATTGATTACTTGTTAGAAATTAGTTTTAAAATTTATTTTTTTCGAAAATTAAAAAAAAGGATATTAAGGAAGTACTAAAAATAATTAAAATTTTTAGAAGTTTCTTTCGCAATAATAAAGTGCACGTTTAAACACAAATTGTAAGCGAAAAAATTTTTAAGAAAATTTGAAATACATTTTATAAAATTAAAAATAAAAATATTTTATTGAAAATTTTATTTTAAAATGTGTTATTTTAGCACATAGCTGAATTTCACCCTAATTCCTTCAATTTTATATTCTTATAAAAATGTTTAAAACAATTTGTTTTACTTTTAATTAAAAAAGGATATTAAACAGCGTTTAAAAATAATTTAAAAATTTACAAATTTCTTTATCAGTGGTAAACTACATACTCTACCGCAAATTGTAAGTAACTTAATTTGAAATAAATTACTTTTTTTTCAGGAATTGTCGCAAATAATCAATTAACTTGGCATTATCCTGTTGCAATATATATAATGAAAAAAAGATTAAAAACATTTTCATACGATATTTTTAAGTATTGCCTAAATATATGTATTTTTATGACAATACGTCAAATCATACTAAAACATTTATTTCTTTTTTTTTAACAAAATTTCTTAGTATCTTTTTAATTAATCTTTGAAACAAGGACCTTTTTTAATAGAAAATAATTTTGTTTATTAAATTTTTCTATCTACTTCTTTTTGTAATTTATGTTCTTGACTACATAATCATTTTTAATATAAAAAAAGCTTATAACAAAATATTAATTAAAAGACTTTTTCATATGTATCCTTTCTTAGAAAGGTTTTAGGTTTAATTAAGGATTTTTTGGCTACTAACAACTCAAGGATTAATATCCAGCCTACATATTTGACAAAGTTTTCTTAATGGCATTTTAATTAAAGCTTACTTTCATATGAACTTTTTGAGATAGAAAAAGGAAAAATTTCTTAAAAATAAAGGAAATTTTTTTTTCTTTAATGGAAAGTTGCAAAGAATTTGGTAAAGAAAAACATTTTTAAAACTTATAAGAAAATTTTGTTATTATAAACGGTAGGTAACAACTCATAGTAAAACTTTGAACAATAACCTTGTTTTTAATTATTTAAGCTGTTCTGCTTATATACTTTTCTGGAATATTTTTTAAAAATAAATAAAATGATTTTATTTCTTTATAAAAACTTGACAAATTACTTTAGGAATATAGTGTTAATAAAATTTTCTTAAAATATTTAATTTTTTAAGAGCTTGCTTAATATCCTTTTTTTCCAAATTTGAAATTTTTTTCAAAAAATTAATTTTTTGTCTATGAAAACATGTCAAATTACCTTAGTAATATTAATTAATAATAGTTTTCTTAAAATATTAAAATATTAATAAGATTTTCTAATATCCTTTTTGAAAAGTTAAAAATTTTATTGACATGTTTTTAACAAAATCTTAATTTTTGTTTACCAAAATTTGACAAATTAATTGTAATAACCATTTTCTTCAAAATTATTATTATTTTTTTTTTTTTACAAGACACACAGTTTTTAGATCTTTTTAATTTTTTTTAACAAATTCTTCATTTTATCTATCTAACAACATGGCAAATTATTTATATAAGGCTAAGTATTTAAATTTTTATTTAAAGATTTAATTTTTATTTAGCTTTCTTAATGTCCTTTTTAAAAGTTTTGAATTTTTTTTTACAAAATTTTAATTTTTTCTATATAACAACATGTCAAATAACTTTAATAATATTTTGTAATAAAAAATTTTTTATAATATTTTTTTTTTTGAACAATTTTCCTAATATCCTTTGTTAAAATTTTGTAAATTTTTTATCAAAATTTTATTTTTTTCTTTCATTGTTATGTAATAAAAATGTTCTTAAATTATTTAATTTTTAATAAATTTTCCTAATATCCTTTTTTAAAACTTTTTAAATTTTGCAAAGAAATAAATTTTTTCTAATTACTTAAATAATGTCCTAATATGATAATTTTCTTATTTTTTTAATATTTAACTTTCACCAAGCTTTTTTGATATCCTTTCTTAAAAATAAAAGAAAAATTCAAGTAAATCTTAATTTTTTCTATATAATAATTTGACAAATTACCTTAATATTGATATGTAATAAAAATTTTCTTAAATTGTTTAATTTTTAACAAAGTTTCCTAATATCTTTTTTTTTTTTTTTTTTTTTAATTTTTTTAAAGAAACAAACTTTTTTCTATATAACAACTTGACAAATCACTTAAATAATGTCCTGTTATGATTATTTTCTTAAAATATTTAAATTTTATCAAAATTTTCAATTATCCTTTTTATAAAATTTTGAAATTTTTTAACAAAATCTAAGTTTTTTTGAAAAAGAATCCTCGAAATACATTACTAACATCATGTGACTATTTTTTATTTTTTTTTATGAATTTTTTTCGCCCAATTTTCTAACATCCTTTTTTTAAATTGTAGAATTTTTGAACAAAATTGTTTTTCTGCATAAAAACTCGTTGAATTATTTTACTAACATTATTTACCTAAAATTTTCCTTAAATGTTAAATTGTTCACCAAACTTTCTAATGTCCTTTTTAAAAATTTTCAAATTTTTTAACAAATTCATAATTTTTTTCTCCACAAAATTTTGCCGAGTTGCTTACAATAATACTTTCTAAAATTATTTTTCATTTGAAAAAGTTTTTCTAATATCCTTTTTATAAAATTTTAAATATTTTTGTACAAAATCTTAATTTTTCTGCCTAAAAACTTGTCGTACTACTTTACAAATATTATGTAACTAATATTTTCTTAAAATATTAAACTTTTTATGAAATTTTCTAAAATCCTTTTTTAAAAATTTATAAATTTTTTACAAAAATTTTATTTTTTTTACATAAAAACTCGTCGAAATACTATATTACTATTTATTGACTAAAATTTTTTTAAAATATGAAATTTTTCACCAAACTGTCTAATGTCCTTTTTTTAAATTTTTTACAAAATCATTATTTTTTCTCTACAAAAACATTTAAAATTACTTACAATAACTATTTGCTAAAAATAGTTTTCATTTAATAGCAGTTTCCGAATATCCTTTTTGTTTTATTTTGAAATTTTTTTAACTTAATTTTAATTTGTTTTTCTAATAACTTGTCGAGCTATTTTACTAACATTATGTGATTAAAATTTCCTTAAAATATTTCAATTTTATAAAAAATTTCTAATATCCTTTTTGTTTAATTTTGAAATTTGTTAACAAAATCTTAATTTTTCTGTCTAAAAACTCGTCAAACTACTTTACCAACATTATGTGACCAATATATTCTTAAAATATTAAATTTTTCTTGCAATTTTCTAAAATCCTTTTTAAAAATTGTTCAAATTTTTTTACCAAACAGTAGTACTTTACCAACATCTTGTGACTAAATTTTTCTTAAAATATTTATTGTTTCATTAAATTTCCTAATATCCTTGTTTTATTTTAAAATTTGTTAGCACAATCATAATTTTTTCTCTACAGCATTTTATTAAATTATTTGTAACAAAAATTTTATAATAATATTAAACTAGTACCCGATTTTGTAATATTATTTTTAAAAATTTAAAATTTTTAAACAATATCTTAATTTTTTCTTTATAAAAACTTGTCGTACTACTTTACTAACACCATACCAAAAAGATTTTCTTAAAATATTTGTTTTTGAAACTGATTTTCTAATATCCTTTTTTTTAATTATGAAATTTTTTTAACAAAATCTGATTTTTTCTTTTTAACAACCCTTCAAATTGCTTTATTTTTATTATGTTATAAAAATTTCCTTAAAATATTTCATTTTTAACGAGCTCCCCTTATATCCTTTTTGTAAAATTCATTAATTTTTTATAATATTTTGCTTAATTTTTTCTTCTTCAATTTCATAACCAAGAATTAAATGTTGGCTGGTAGATGATGTGTATAAAATGCTTGCTATTTTAATTCGAATATGTAAAATAACCTCGAGCTGGCAAATTGTTTTCAATGACTTTTACCAACAAAGAAATTACTTAAGCTGTGCATATACAAGAACCGAAAGACACATGCCGGTTGTATACATAACAGCTTACCACTGCTTTTATACAAGCAAGAGCTGCAATTGCAATAAATGAGGAGGAACAGCAAAATCATTTGCTCTACTTTTACTTACAGTTAAAAAGTTGTTAAACATTTTTACTCTTCATTTTATACATACAAACCTTCATAGTGTGTTTGGGTATGTGTTTGTTAAAATAAAAGTAGTTGGTTGGCCAGAACTCATCCTGATATTATATGTTTGGTTGCTGCTGCTGTATGTTTGTAAGCTTTCCAATTAAGTAATATGTCCTTGGAAGGATAATGTTAAGTGGCGCGTGAAATTACATTAATCATTGATGGTATTTACAATGCTTTTACTTTGAACAGCTAGCAAAATTTTCCTTCTCTTCTTTCCATGTCATTTTAACAATCCTTTTTAGAGCTTTCATGGCACTAAAGTTTAACTCTCTGTTAATAAGGATAACTTATATATGTTGATTTCTGCAGCAACTTGTCAGTTTTTATTGTAAATAAAAAAGGAATGAAAAAGGTTTGATTTTATTGGTTTAACATTTTAACTATAAATAGCCTTAAAATTTAAATTAATTATGTATTAATTGCTTAATTTTTTCCTATTCTTTTAGAAATCTTTGCAAATCCTTTTTTCATAATATTAACTAATCAATATCCTTTTTTGTTTGGGCTTTGTCAAAAAGATTAACTTTCTACGATTTATTTTATGTTTCATTTATTTTAGCATTAACATGTCATTGGTGGGATTGAAATGAGGGCAAAATCCAAAATGACAGGCTATTTACTCTTAACACATATTTGGTAGAGTAAACTAAAAATCCTTATTATGTACATATGTATATCCTTTTGCTTGGAGAAGAATGTAGCAACTTTTTGTGCATACAAAATTCCTTAATCTTGGTAAATATTTAGAAAATGATTTTTTGTTAAATAATTTAAGCACACATGATTAGTTTCAAATAAAATCCTTTTAAGGACTTGTTAAATATTTAAATAAATTTAGAGAAAATTTAAATAGATTGTAAAATATTACAAAGCAGTTTATACAAGATTTATTTTTAACATGGAGAAAATCACTTCATAGAATTAATTTCTTAAAAAACAAGCATAAAATCAATGTAATTTGTAGATTAAGATCACAACTAAAAAAAAGGACATTAGAAAATTTGTTGAATAATTAAATACTTAAAAAAAAATTTAGTCACTTGGTGTTAGGAAAAGAGTACGACGAGTTTTTATGCAGAAAAAATAAGATTTTGATAAAAAAATTACAAAAAAAAAAATTTCAAAATTTAAAAAAGGATATAAGAAAATAAGCTTAATAAGGTAATATTTTAAAAATTGTTATTAATTTAAGAAGTTTTATACGTTTTTGTTAACAAAAGACATAATTTTGTTAAAAAATTTAAAATTTTGTAAAAAATGATATTAGAAACTTGGTTGTTTAAGTAGTTCAATGAGTTTTTACGCGGAAAAATTAAGATTAAAAAAAAAAAAAAAAAAAAAAATTAAAAAAAGGATATTAGAAAATTTGGTGAAAGATTTAATATTCTAAGAAAATTTTGGTAACATGATATTAGTAAAGTTAAACGACGAGTTTTTATGCAGAAATATTAAGAATTTGTGAAAGAAATTTTTAAAAAATTTTAAAAAAATAGGTATTGGAAAATCGGCTTAAAAAATTTCATATTTTAAGAAAATTACTATTAAAAGAAATTTTAAAAGTTTTTGTAGAAAAAAAAACATAATTTTGTTAAAAAATTTGAAAATTTATAAAAAAGGATATTAGAAACATGGTTGATAATATTAATATTTGAAGAAAATTTTAGTCACATTTTGATATAAAAATAGTTCAACGAGTTTTTATGCAGAAAAATTAAGATTTTGCTAAAAAATTTGGAAAAAATACAAAATTTAAAAAAAAGGATATTAGAAAATTAGGTGGAATATTTAATATTTTATGAAAATTTTTTAACATGATGTTAGTAGTAGTATAAGACGAGTTTTTATATAGAAAAATTAAGTTTTTGTTGAACAATAATTATGAAAAATTTTAAATTTAAAAAAATAGTTAGTATAAAACTGGTTACAAATTTTATAGTTTAAGAAAATTATTATTTAAACAATTTTACAAGCTGTTATAGAAAAAAATATAATTTTGTTAAAAAATTTGAAAATTTCTAAAAAGGATATTAGAAAATTGGTTGAAAAAATTTATATTTTAAGAAAACTTTAGTCACATGATGTTAGTAAAGCAATACGACGAGTTTTCATGCAGAAAAATAAAGATTTTGTTAAAAAATTTATAAAGAAAAATCAAAATTATGAAAGGATATTAGAAAATTGGCTGAAAAATTAAATATTTTAAGAAAATTTTAGGCACATGATATTGGTAAAGTACCATGACTAGTTTTTATGCAGAAAAATTAAGGTTTTGTTACAAAATTTATAAAAAAAAATCCCACAAATTTTAATATTCGATATTTGAAAAAATTTTATATTTTAAGAAAATTATTGCTATAAGAAAAAATAATATAAAAAACTTTATTTTGTTAAAAAAATTATAAAATAGAAAAAAGAATATTAAAAAATTTTGAGAAAAATTAAATATTTTACAAAATTTTTTATTACATGCTATTAATTCAGCAGTATGACGAGATGTTATGAAGAAAAATTAAGATTTTGTTAAAAAATGTGTAAAAAAATTCTGTATTTAAAAAAAGGGTCTTTAGAAAAGCAAACTAAAATTCAAAATTTTAATAAAATTTGTTATAATAAGTAATTTGACAAGTTATTATAGAAAAAAATCATTATTTTGTGAAACAATTCGAAAATTTGTGAAAAAGGATATTAGAAAATTGGTATACAAATTTAATATTTTAAGAAAATTTTAGTCACATTGTGGTATTAAAGTAGTTTGACAAGTTTTTATGCAAAAAAATTAAGATTTTATTTAACAAATTTATAAAAAATTTAAAATTTTAGAAAATGGATATTAGAAAATCGGTTTAAAAAATTTAAAATATAACATTTTTTTAACCCAATCTTTATTATATATTATTACAAGAAATTGTACAAGTTTTTGTAGAAAAAATATAATTTTCTTAAAAATTTTTGAAAAAGGATATTAGAAAATTTTGTAAAAAATTAAATATTTTAAGAAAATTTTAGTCACATGATGTTGGTAAATTACTCCGATGAGTTTTTATGCAGAAAAATTAAGATTTTGTTTAACAAATTCAAAAAAAATTCAAATTTTAGAAAAATGGATATTAGAAAATCGGGTTAAAAACTTAATATTAAAAAAATATATATATTACAATAAGAAAAAAATAACTCAATTTTGTTAAAAAACTTTAAAAATTAAAAAAAGGATATTAGGAAATTTCGAGAAAAATAAAAAATTTTAGGATAATTTTTATCACACGGTATTAATTAAGTAATTTGACGAGTTTTTATGAAGAAAAAAATCAAGATTTTGTTAAAAAATGTAGAAAGAAATTATAAATTTTAAAACAGGATATTAAAAAGGCCAATTAAGAATTTCGAATTTGAATAAAAATTTTATTTTAAATAATTTTAGAAGTTGTTGTAGAAAATAATTATAATTTTCTTAAAAAAAATTTTTCAACTTAAAAAAAAGGATATTAGAAAATTGAGTGAAAAATTTTATATTTTAAGCTAATTTTTGTTACATGATTTTAGTATAGTAATTAGACGTGTTATTATACAGAAAGTTTACATTAAACCTCTTCTTGTCCATCATCTCAGTGGGTCATTGTAAAATTCTTTGCCAATGAATCTTTGTTCATACATTAACAACTTTAATTTTCTATTTTTCTTTCTTTTTAACTTGGCACTAATTTGCACTTTACTGGATACACATTGTACATAAGGATTTGTTACTCTAACTCAGCACTCACTACTACTACTACTCATACTAAAACACAAACTCTTTCTCTTAAACACACGCCTAAAGATATTTACGCACATATTGTCCTACAATTGAGCTAAAGGCAATGTTCTAACATTCGACAGTGTTCTTATTAATATCTAGTTACTTGTAACCTTTTGTGAGCCATATTTGGTTTACTTGGTTATTCCTTAGTAATCAAAAATTTAATCAGTTTAAAATTTTGTATTTGTGTGTCCTTTTGCTCTATAAAAACATCAATTCAATTCCTTATAAGACTGATATTGTTTTAAAAAAAGGTCTAAATGCTATTAACAAGACTGCAGGGTTTTGCACTCAACACTCAATATACTCACACATACATAGACAACATTGAGCAATTTAAACATGTTATTTGGTTTGTTGTAAAAATACAATTACTTGGCCTGTTACTTGCGTCTCCAGTTAATGGAACTCGAAAATGTTTTTGTTCGGTTTTTATTCCCTTTAAGTCTTCAGTCATTTGTTTCTTAGTTTTTTTTTTTGGGGGGGTATGAAAATGATTTGTGTTTTTTTGAACTACGTAAACTAAAAAGGATTTTTACATTAAAGTAAAGATTATTTGATTTTCCAAACACATTTGTATAACAGTAGTATGAAAAAAGGATTCGGTATTTTAAAAGGAAAATGATGTTTGATACATTTAAAGTTCTTTAACAATGTTTGCTAATACAATTTTAGGTTTTAGTTTGGTTAAGAGAAAAAAAAGTTTTTTTTTCTCACATTTTGTTCTTTAACTTTTAAATAACTTTGAAGTGTATAAATAGGATTTTTACTTAAGTAAATATAATTTGCCAGACACAGAAAAATTTGTTTGAACTAAAGTTAATTGAATAAATTTAACACACTTTTAGTAGTCTTTGTAGTTGTTACTGGTATAGTAAATAACTATGTATGTATGTCTGTATGTGTTTGCATATTTGATTATTTTAAAGTGTGTTAGCTAATAAAATATTTTAAAAAGTTAAGTGTAATATCAATAAGCAGATCTTAAAAGAAACTTGTTTTTTTGTTATTAATATGTTGAAAGGTTTTGTATCCTTTTTTTGTAAAGAAAATTATAAAAGGAAATTTATAAATTTTTAAGATTTGTATTAAATAATTTTTTTTTTAAATATTAATTCAATAGAAACGGAAGAATTTATTGAAATATGTAAAAAATATGACATATTTTTTTATATTTGACAATTAAAAAAAAAAAAAATAAATAAATATAATAAAACGAGAAAAAAAAGCATAGTTGGTCAAGCCCGACCATATGATACCCTACACCATTGTGTATGCACATCAAAATTTGGAAAAGGTCTTTTACAAGACCTGTGGCCAATTGTGGACATGCATTAAATGTAATGTATATTTTTATAAAACATACATATGCATTATATTATGTTGATACTGATAAATTATGGGCCGATCTTCATAAAATTTGGCACAAAGATTTAAGGAGTGCGTTCGAAAAAATCTTAAAATATATAGTATTCATTAACTTGGAAACGGTTGATCTTAGAGTTTTCATTTTTTTATATTTAATTGATAATTTAGTACAGATCTTTTATAACTTTTATAGTTCTAACTACTACTTATGAACTTGTGGACCATTATTGGTAACCCTTTCGTAAGAGATTACATAGTTGCTTCAGTCACTTTTTTGGAACAGTGTGCTCATATTCTTTTAAAATCTTTGGTATTTTGGGGCACCTTTTTTGTGCTCTTCAATTCACTTTTCCCAAGAGCTCAATATCTTTCCACTGGTCTAAACTATGGACAATTTGGAAAATTGACCCTCTCTTGGTACAAAAACTATATTATTGTTTTGGTACCACTCCAGAGCTTTCTTACCATACTGACATGATACCAAATGGATCCAAAAATATGTGGACACGTTGTGCTCTCTTACGAAATGAAGAAGTCTTTTTTGCAAATATTCTTCGATGTATATTTTGGTATTTTTAGATCCGAATGTAACAAATGACTTTCCTGTTTTGCCGCAATAGCAAAAAGTTTGTTATAGCTGGAATTTTTTAGCAAATATTTTCTGCTCTTGGGTCCTAAACTTATCTTTAACATTGCCTCGAGCATTTACAACATAAAAGTTTTGCCACAGAAGCTGCGAAAATTCTGCCAGCACATACGTTTCTTCGTCAATTATACAATATGAGTATTTTTGTATGAAATTTGGTTTTAATTTCCGTGTTCTATTCTTGGCTTCTAAATTTATAAATTATTTTCCAAATAATTTGGAGGAGTACAAATTTCTAGCTGGTATGTGGACAGGAGGAGAATCTCCGAGAGTGGTAAACTGTTTTAATTATTTCTTATATAATATCCGAGGTGACCCATTTCGTAGGTCTTCCCACCTGCGCCAAGACCACCTAGAAACCTGTGCTCCTCCAAAATAGTTGGAAACTACCACAGTAATAACTATGTGAAATTTCATTGAAATATATTTACCGGTTCAAAAGTCCCACAAAATTATTTAAAAAAAACACGTTGAAACTACTATGCACTTATGTGTATAGAATGCTGCAGCACACATTTACTATGGAAATTAAGGAAAATGTGGACATTTAGCTGAAGGGAGCCCAAGTTTCAGTTAGTATTTAAACGATTGTGTAAAGGATTTATGCAAGTATTTGGTATCATTGGAAAGGATATTACTTGAAAAATAATAATATATAAATAATAAAATATTCGAACTAAACTTTTTTATTAAATTGATAAAAAAAAGAAAAATTTTTGTATTTAGTGTTATTTTTCAAAAAAAAAAAAAAAAAAAAATAAATAAAAAAATTTTATATTTGAACTTAAATAAAATCTACATTAATTAAGCTATCATTATAAAATTTGAGTACAATATAAAAAATTTATCCTTAAAAGAAAAAAATAAATAGATTCTCATTTTCTTACTCCAAAATACCCAAAAATTCCAGTTCGGGGAAAGCTTCCTTCAAAAATTGACTTTTTTCATTAAAATGGTCACCCTGTCGTTATAAGGGGCCTCCGTCAGGAAATACTTTTTGGGTGTATACCTTACATATAGAGCTAAAAAATTAAAATAATTTTAAGTCGATCCCAGCTTTGCGATTTGAGAACATAACAAAAAAAAATAACTAAATACAAAAATTTACTAAATTTGGATAGGGCTCGTGGGCAGACCTTTGTCCTAAATTTCTCCGGATTTACTTTACACGCATTTACATTAAGATTTTTTTTGAAAACATTAAAAAAAAAGATAAAGCTAAGAACAAAAAACTAATTTTATCACTGAATATATATTGCCACCTTTTTGGAAAAAAAAAACCCAAAAAATTTAAAATTTGTTTAAAGTTCTAACTTTAGATTAATATAACTTTTTAATAGATTCATATAATTATATAATCTTTGCAGTAATATTATTTAGAATTTTGAAAAATTTGTAAGAAATTCTAGGGGCAAAATTAAGCCCGCCAAGTTTAAAAAACAAAAAAAAGGCGAGGTATTTTTTGTAGAGATTTACAAGGACTATCTATATATAAAATTTCCTTTCTTATATCATAAATGAATTTTTGGCGATTTTTTAAAACAAATGACATACCCGAGATGGGCAACTTTGGAGGGCCATCTACTTTCCCCCTGACCCGCTAGGGATCTGTACTCCTCCAAATCAACTCGAAAACACCTAAGCTCTGATCATATGAAATTTTATTGAGATACCTCTAACGGTTCTTTAGTTACTGCATTATTACCAAATAAAAGCGTTTTGGAACCACTGCGCATGGTTGTTATGAAAAATAATGACTGAAGTATTTTTCAATGATAACTACATCAAAAGAAATTTTTAATATTGCTTCCGAAAAAAGTTATGTGGCAAAACGTATGTTAAGATTTTTTCGATCGCACTCCTTATATTTATATGGAACTTACTTGAACCGAATTTTATTTAAATATCGCAATATTTATGTCATTTATAGTCGTTAAATACCTATTTCGTAAGATATTTGTATGCGGGCAAGGTGAAATAATGGAACGATCATAACCAGTTTCAATAGGGTACGTCCTTGACCTATTAGAAGATCGTATGCTCAATTTCATTGACTTATTTTTACAATTGCGACATGGACAGACATGTGCATGTGATTCTGAGTCGAATGGTATACTTTAAGGTGGTGGTCTGATGTTTTTTTCTATGCGTTACAAACATCAGCACAAATGCATAATACCCCAACCACCTATGGTGGTGTAGGGTAAAAAAATAGATATTTTTAATCGAATATTTTATTTATTTTTTTTTTTTTTTAACAAAAATATTTATAATAAATTTTTAATAAACATTCCCTAGAGTGAATTCTCGGGGCTAGTGACCAGTTGCAGTTCCGGAACTTTATATGGGGGGAACCTGTCACTTTTACATGGGGTTATCACTGGAGGTGGCTTATTTGTACCTTAGGATATGTCACAGGTACTGTCCTATGACTCAACCGATACTGAGGAACCGATCTATTATTGCAATTGCCACAAATTTCCCGCAGGGATTTTAAAAGAAATTTATTAATCAAATAAAATTTTATATAATCCAAAAATATTTCTTATTGGCAAATTTTTAATCGAGGAAAAATAGACAAATTTTAATCGAATAAAATTATTAAGAATATTTCTTGTCGCATAAAATCCTTTATAGACAATTTCTTCGAATGCTAATTTTTGTTGAAAGTTTGTAATAGAACAACAAATTTGTATAGAACAAATATTTTTTTTTCAAAAATGTTTATCGAATAAACCTTTTTTATAGATTATAGAGTAAAAATTTGTATACAAATTTTATAGAAAATGTTCATTGTAATAAATTGAATAAGGAATAATTTCTAATCGAATACAAATTTTGTTGCACAATTTCTTATAGAATAATTTTAATCGGATAAAAATGATTATAGAACACAATCGAATCAATAATCTAATCAATATTATTAAAGATAATTTTTATTTAGGCAAACATGTTTATGGAAAAATTTTAATCGAATAATTTTTTCTTATAGAATTTATCTATAAAAATTAGCCTTTTTTTTAGATAATTTCAACCGATTGAAAATTTTTATGTACAACTTTAAATAGAATAAAAATCTAAAATTTTTTTAGATATTTTTATTCGAATAAAAACTTTTAGATGCCATTTTTTAATCAAATTATTATTTATAAATGACATTTTTAATAAAAAAAAAAAAAATTTTGTGGACTAGATGGAATTCCGCTAAACTCGATTCTGCTTTCAGTTTTTTCCCATCAGGTCGAGATTTTTTTTATGGGCGCGTCTAACATTGCGCCCTAAATAAGCTGATTACTCGAGTATGTTTCACTATAACTCGAGAACGGTATGCACGATTTATATAAATAATACACCAGAAAATGCGGAATAAAATTGGCTTTAAGTCGTTCTACCAACAAATTTTTATCCGCTCAATAGTTTAGAAGATATTTCGAAATAAGTGTCCGAAAAAAAATGTTCGTGCTAAATTCAGATTTCTTTTTTTACCAAATCTTCTTTTTAAAAGTGAAAATATCAAAAATGTTTCAGTTTATCATCTTTATGTCAAAGTTGGAAAAACTACGAGTAAATAAAGCCACGTATCATCAAAATTGATGCACAAATCTTGATTGCATTTTTTTGATTTTTTTTTTTGAAAAATCGTGAAAATTTTGATCCATAACTATGAAATTCTTGAGCGAATAAAAAATATTGTTGCCACACCTTTAAGACAATTTTCGTATGCATCTTTTGGTATATCATTTATCAAACTCGTGTAAACGGTTCTTGAGTTATAGTCTAAATTTGATAAACCATTCTCGAATTTTATAGTGTTACCGCTGAATAAGGTGATGATATTAGTCATGCCCATAACAAAAATTAGTACGTGATAGTTAATGCAGATTATTGTTTAACTCGTCATAATCCACTTAGTTCATCTATTTTTGTTTCAAGAAAAAATAAAAAAATATTATTTTTTTGCCCTCCACTGTATTTCTACTCAATTGTATGTAACATGGGTATTTTTACTTAACTGAGAATAAAATCAAGATTTGTGCATCAATTTTGAAGATACATGCCTTATTTGATTCGCAGCTTTAAGATAAAGATGATAAACTAAAACATTTTTGATGTTTTCATTTATTAAAAGAAATTTTAATGACAAAAAAATATAAAATTTAGCATGAAAAAGATTTTTTTTACACTTTTTTTCAAAATACCTTTGATACTATTGAGCACATAAAAAATTAAGTTTGTGAGATTTGAACATATTTTTAGTAGGTATCTTTTGGTGTATCACTTATGTCAATCGTACACACCGTTCTTGAGTTGTGAGGAAATATACTAGAGTAATGGCCTGACATGCCTATAAAAAAAAAATCCAGACTTGATGGAAAAAAAACTGAAAGCAGATTCGTGTTTAGCACATCAAAATGCATCAAGTTCAACTATTCGTCTTTGGTGGAGAATTTTTTTTGGCAACCAGTGTTATTATTATTATATTTTTATTTGATTTCCCTATAAATCTTTTTTAATGAATATCATTCGATTGAAAATATTATTAAAAAATCTTATTCGATTGAAATTTTTTTATAAAAAGTTTTATTTAATTTAACTTTTTTTTTTTTTTATAAAAAGACTGAAAATTGTCTTTAAAAACTTTTAATATTTTAAAAGGACAATTTAATTAAAATGAAAAAATTCAATAAAACGATTCAATTCGACACGACTGTGAAAATTTCTATTGGTTTGGATCTATAATTATTATTTTGAATGTTATCCTGCTTTTATTAGAAGTTGTGTTATTGCTACCTACCATATTATTATCATTTGGAAATAAATAATATTTGAATATGAAAATATTTTTTAAATGATTTGGGTTTTCAAATGTCAAATAAAAAAAAAAAAAAACACAGTTTTAAACAAATATTAATAGCTACGAGTACAATACGGTAAATAACAACAGTCATATCCTTTACAAAAGGACTCTCCCCTAAGCTTAGTAAACATAATTCTATATAGTTTAAATATTTGTTTCAAATATATATTTTTTTATTTATCTCTAGAGAGTTTTTCCTGTATACATTTTTATGTTTATGTACATAACAGTTTTATCATATAGTCTCTAGGTAGGAGTAGTAACTTTAAAAAAAAAATGCTGCTAAAATATGTTACACAGGTAATTGTTCATACATTTGATAAAGCTTTAGAGAAAAAATGGTAATTTATTAGAAAATATTATAACAGTATCTAATAACACTGGTAGGCCAAAGAATTGTTTCTTCTTTTTTTTTTTTTTTAAACTCGACTAAATAAAATTTGTTGTGCTAAATAAGAATAAAGAAGATTTTTTTTGTTGACTAGAGTAATTAAGGGCAACTTAAATTTGTTATCCACTGTTGTTTTGTTTTCACTTTTTTCTTGTCATTTTTTAAATAAAAACCATTTTTTTTCAAACAACATATGTTGTTATGTTTAAGTTTCATTTGTTTTTGTTTTTGGGAGGCTGCTGTTTTTTATATTCTCACATCTACACTTTCGTATTTATAAATATATTTATTTTTAAAAGGCCACAATTTAGTTGTTGTTGTTTGTTGAAAAAATGAATAACAATAACAATTTATACATAAACATATTTACATAAAAGGAGTCATTGTAAAGACAACAATTTGTGTACTTTTTGTTCACGAATACATACATATGAGTTTGCCTGAAATAGAGTTTGTTTGAAATGGAAGGGGGGGGGGGATAGGTTGAAATAAAATAAAAAACAAGTGAGTATTTTATATATCAGCTGTGGTGTATCTTAAATACCCTACTTTAATCATAAAATATTTTTAATTGTTAAAAAAATTTTTTAGAAGATGCTTTAGATTTTATACTATAACTTAATTTTTAATGTAACTATTAAGGTGATTTTAAATAGCATACTTTCTAAGAAAACAACAAATATTCTGTAATAATTTCAATTAATTCGGCTTAATAGTTTAGATAGGAGAATGTTTTCCACAGACATTTTGTCTCACATTTTAATTTGAACAAACTTTACCTCTAGTGCTGATGTAGTTTAAAATAAACGTTAACAGAGTTATGTATAATAAAACATTTGTAAATGTTTGCTAGTAAAATTTATATGACAATAAAGTTATAATCTTTTATATACACAAAAAAATAAAACAGCAATAACATGTGTTATAAGAGCATGAGTTTTCTAAAGGGAAATAAAATTTTTGTTATGTTCAAATAACAAACATATGGTGGTCTTATAATAAAATATTATTTAATCTTTTTTATAAAATTTTTAACTGTGGAAGTGATAATTGTTGTTTTTTACTTTGTTGAATGCCAAAATATTTGAAAAAAAAAACAGAAATTTTATTTTTTGGTAAACATAAGGCAAAAGCTTAAAACATTAATTCCCTTTAAGCCAATAATAAGTTGAAAAAAAAATTTTAAACAAAAGCTTAAGCTTAATTTATTTAAACAAATGTTGTAATAATAAAATAAAACGAATAAAATTTTAAAACTATTTTAACATATTTTTTATAAAGGAGTTTAAAATTTTGTAGTATTTTATGGATTTTAGGATTTTATGAGGAATACAATTTATACTTAAAGGTAAATAATTAAAAACAATAGAAATTTTTAGAAATATATCCCGGTTTAAAGATCTGGTCTTATATCCTTTATTTTATTAAATTTTGTTGAACGCTGTTTACTTTTATTTTAATCTTATGATATTTTTAATATTTTCTTTATTTATTTTATTATACCCACCATCAAAAAGATGGGGAGTATATTGATTTTGTCATTTCGTGTGTAACATGTCGAAGGAATTATTTAAGACCCCACAAAGTATATATTTTCTGGGCCCTGGTTAGATTCTGAGTCGATCTAGCTATGTCCGTCCGTCTGTCCGTCTGTTGAAAGCAGGATAAGGCCGGAACGGGACAACGTAGGGCACAAATATTTATCTTATATAAGGTTTGTTTGGTATTGAAAATGGGCATAATCGGTTAATAAACAAAAAAGTTATGGGTTAAAAACTAGAAACACAGGGTTTCCATTTCATACTTTTCTGCTGATATTTCTTAAACAAAAGCATGTACGACAACGAAATTTTGTATAAATAGTTTAAGGATCGATATAAACTTGGAAACAAAAAATGAGCCTGGTCCGCCCACTTTACCGCCCACCTCCCATATAACGTATAATTTGAAAAAGTTGATGGTGGATATGCTTTTATTTTATTTATTTTTATAAAGAAATTAAAATTTTTCTAGGTTTGTATTAAGAATACAATTTAAAATTAAATGTAAACTATTAAAAACAATAAAAAGTTTGGGAAATATATCTCGTTTTAAAGACCTGGTCTTATATCCATTATTTTCTTTAATTAAAATCAAGTATTCAAACCTTAATTTAATCTTGTTTTGAATGCTATTTACTTTTATTTATTTATACTCAAGTTTAATTTTTTATATTGTATTTATTTTTTTCATTTTAAATTTAACTTTAATTAAAAAAATAAAAAAACATACTTTTCAATTTATATTTGTTTAGCCAGGCGTATGAGTAATTGTTTTGTATAATTTTTAAGCGTTTTAGTGGTGTTGTTCTATTTCTGTTCATATATTTTATATTATTATTTTTTTTTTTTTAATTTTTTTGAAATAATATTGTGGTTTTATTGTGTGTTGTTTTTTGCTGATTCTTTTGTTTAAATGTTCACAATATGTGGTTTCACAGCCATTAGTTTTAGGCATTTAAAACTACTAGGAATATATTTTATCTCCTTTTTTTTCATTTAGCACTTAAACATACTGCTAAAAACAAAAACTAATATATAAATAAAATAAAAATATTGAGCTACTAAAGTGTTTATAAAAATAAATTACTTTAAGCTACAAAATTGTTTTATATTAAAAAAAAATACATATATATAAATATTTTTTATTTTTAAATCATGTCCATTTTGATACTTTAGTTTGTAAATTCTGGTTTATTTTTGTATACTTTAATACTAAAAAAATTTTATTTTCAAAAATTTTATTTCAATTTATTTAATAACTCTAAAGGTATTCTTTTTTATTTTATAAAAATGTAGCATAATGTTAACAAAAATAGTTAAATGAACATAAGAAAATAAAGATAATTGTTGTAATAAAATAATTAAAAAATTTTTTTTATTTTTAATTGAAAAATAAATTTCATTAAACCTTGGTCTAAAATTTGCTATATTGAGATGTTATTAAAAAAATCAAAAAGATTTCATAATAGTTTTAAAGGAGTTTTATTTAGACCCTTTTTTATTTTTTGCAGTAAAGCTTTTATATAAATTAGTAATTAAGTTTGTATAATATGTAACGTGGTTTTGTCGTCGGTTAAGGTAGTTCAGACGTGTACAGGGTCGACTTACGGATCCACAAAACCTTGAGTAATAACACAATCAATTTACCCTTTCTGGGGTCAAAAAAACGTATTAAATATTTATTTAATCTTTATCTTGATAATAACAAACTACCATAATACTTTATGATTCAGATTGAGTCGGATTCGGATGATAGTTCGGGTTTAGCAGGTTAATTCGGCTTCGGATGACAAGTTCGGGTTTAGTCGGTTGATTCGGCTTCGGATGACAAATTCGGGTTTAGCTTGTTAAATCGATTGATATTTCTGGTTTTGCGGGTTGATCGGCTTCTAACTTATTCTATTACAGGTGTACAAGGACGAAGCCTCTGTATTGAACAGTGGACCGAAGTCTCTGTATTGAACAGTAGACCGAAGTCTCTGTACTGAACAGTAGACTGAAGTGTCTGTATTGAACAGTAGGCCGAAGTCTCTTCATTAAATAGTAGATCGAACTGTCTGCATTGAACAGTAGGCCGAAGACTCTGTATTGAACAGTAGACCGAAGTCTCTGTATTGAACAGTGGACTGAAGTCTCTGTATTGAATAGTGGACCGAAGCCTCTTTATTGAACAGTAGACCGAAGTCTCTGTATTGAACAGTAGGCTGAAGTGTCTGTATTGAACAGTAGACCGAAGTTTTTGTATTTAACAGTAGACCGAAGTCTCTTGTACAATGTATTATTTGGTTCTCGAAATAGGTCCGAGCACCAAACATAAAAGCTGACCGATTCTTCTCAGTGGCTACTAGGGTGCTTTTTGGAGAAACCGGTTTTCGAGTAGTTCGAATAGTTGGTATTTTGAAAAAACCGGTTAACCGGATTTATTTTCGTTAAACCCCTTTTCTGGGTGGTTTTTTGTATGGGGGCTAGGTGAAATAATGGTTCGATCATTACCAATTTCAATACGCTTTGTCCTTGAACTATAAGAAACCAAAATTCCGACCTGTATTTTGAATACTAGTTTTACATGGACGGACAGACGGACAGACGGACATCGTTAAATCGACTTAAAGCCGATTGGTACAAATGAAGGTGGGTCTTAGATCAATATTTTTGGGTGTTACAAAAATCAGCACAAACGCATAATAGGCATGTAGGGTGTAAACATTGTAAGAAAATAATCATCAAAAATGATATTAACATTTACTTACCATAAACAGAAACCATGGATTAATATGGAAAATGTCAGACACAATTTTATTGAAACGATTCTGCAGGTGAAACTTTTTTTAAAACAAAATCTTTGAAAAACGAAGAAAATATTAAATAAAAAAATAATAAAAAAAAGGTGTAAAAATATTACAGGTGCAGCGTTGTCAACTTTTTTGATCCGAAAAGCACAGGTCATTATTTAAAAATGCACTAAAAGGCGCTAAATTATATTTGAATAAAAATTGATTTTATTATTTAGTTAAATATGTATTTTTTATTAAAATCAAAACAACTTATTTCATATATTTGTTATTTTAAGTTACTGTGCAAATATTTAGTGTTTTTATGCAATATTGAACATTATCGTTTTATAAGAACAATATTTAAGGTGCAAAGAAAGGTTATACATTTGATAATAAGTTTAATTTTAAGGCTCTTGAATTAATAAATATGTTAAATTTAAATATGAATGTCTTAGTCCCGGCATTATCCTGTTGACTTAGTGGCCATATACTAAGTTTTAAAAATAGTTTTATGTTTATTGTTTTATTGTTTTTTTTATCCCTTAAGTTTTTCCTAAGTATGAAAATTGTCTGACATCTTAAATATATTTATTGAAAATAAACAGAAATACAAAATACATATCGATGGCTTAAATTACAAAAGACGTATCTCAACTTTTGGTAATTTTACAGGAGACGGAAAAAAACTGATACAAACAAAAGGCAGTTTCAAATCAAAACAAGGAGCGAAACTAGTTCTGACTATTATTTCTGGATTTTTCTACTCCTTATGAAATTATCTTAGATAGGGCTCCTAGTTTCCTAGAAGACTTGTTACAAAGACTACTTATTGATTCCATACGACTTTGTTAGGAACATTTTTCCTATTTCTAACATTATTTGATTCACAATTTTCTTTTGCACATTTCCCTCTATAATACAAATTTAAAATAAGGACTATCCAACACAAGAACAATCAGTATTTTGATATGTGAATGTTTCACAAAAATTATTTTCATTATAAATTCTTGAAAATTTCTTTAAAAACATGAAAGTAATAAATCAAACTTCAAGTGAGTTGGGCTTTTTCTTTCAAAATATATTTGAAATAAGTTTTTTGTAAATGTCCCTTATTTTGCAGTTATAGCGCATTCAAATTTTTAAAATACGTGTATTAGATAGCGATGTACCAGAATACATGAAAAAGGGATTTAGAAAAAAAAATTTAGATACGCCTCTTCTATATTAAGCCAACGATATGTATGTATAATAAAATTATTTAAACATTTGAAAACAAATTAAAAAATGCTTAAAATCTGTATTTTCCCTATATTTTATATTTCGTATAAAAAAAAATATATATATATTTTCTAAAGACATATATTGTCTTTAAAATCGAGAAAAATGTAGAAAACATTATTAAAATCTGCAACCAAAACTAACCGAATACAAAACGCGCCAATTTAAAGCTTTTTCAAGAAAAAGCGCTGAATGGAAAAAAATACGAGTTTTGGGTTGCTGAAAAGCGCTAAATCTAACGCGAAAGGCGCTGAATTGACAACACTGTACAGGTGGTACAATAGATAAAACAAATATCATTCAGGATAATTATTATTACTTATTTATTTAATCTTAAATAATATTTTTAAAACATTCGAAATCTTACTTTATGAATATTAAAAAAAAAAAAAAATATCATAAATTTCGATTCAAATATCAACGTTTAGGGCATGGTTTTTTAAATAAAAAGGTATTTTTAAAACCGGTTTTTTGTGTTTAAAAAAACCGGCCGAAAATTAAACATTTTGAAAAAACCGACAGCACATTGACTGAAAAAATTGGTTGGAAAACCGAGTCGATCACGGTTTCGATAATTGATTATCAAAACCGTGGCAAATTCTTGCCTCTTTTGAACCGCAATCACATCAAACCTTAAAGTATATGTATGAAAAATGGTATAAACTAAATGAGAATTATAAAGTGATGTAAACAGTACGTATACCAAATTGAAATAGAATAACAATAAGGGTGTTCATGACTAGGAAAGATGTTAATAATAAGGATGTTCGCTACTAAAGCGAATGTTGTGTTGCGGTTGTAATAAATAAATAACAATAATATGTACGCTGTTATTAGTGCCTGATTCTTCATGAACTAATAATCTTCGTTACAAATAGTCTCCTAATATATCTCCTTATGTCTGTCTGTCCGTCTTTCCATTGGGCTGTCTAATTATGTCTAATGTCTAATTAAATTAATTTTCTAAAGCTGCTCGATACTTATATCAAATGATTTATATATTGTTATTTCGGATATGGTGATGGGATATGGGAACAAATTTAAAGGCAAAGTTCTTTAGCCTTTAAATTTGTTCCTAAATGGCATCATAATGAAATTAAATTTAAAGATTTTCTAAAATGTTTTTAATCATATATCCCTTTTTAATGTTCTATAAATTTTAATCAATTTTGTATTTTTTTTTTTTTTTTGTTATTTACTTGCAGGTATGTCAAAAGAAATCCATAATTATTTGTAAGTATTAAAACTAAAAACCTTATACAATCATAGAAATATTTTAATTAATGATTAAATAATATTATACTATAAATTCTATTATGTTTTTTTGGAAATATGTAACGTTTATTTGTATAACTTCTTTGCATATTTTACTCGAATCAAGATATTACTGGCATTATAAAATTCTTCGGAATTTTCCAATTTAATCTATTTGTACCTATGAACATATGTACATATATTAATTTAAATAAGCTAATATCTTATTTATTTCCCTGAATTAATTTGTTTAATTGGCTGTAAATTGTTATTACACAAAAAGCCTTTTAGTTTTGTATTTAAATACAATTTAATTTATAAATTCCTCTTAAATCCATTTAGTTTGTTAATTAAAATGTTAAATTTCCATTATTCTCAGAATTATAGCTAAATAATTAAGTTTTACTAGTAAAAATCAATATATTTTCGCTTCATATCTCAGTAAAACTGATTAATTTTATTATTATTTATTTTTAAGTTAATATTTGGCGTAAATAAAAAAAAAATATTATTAAAAAACATGATTTTTTAATTGAAGTGTAAAACGATTTACATTTTCATGTATTTTTTTCTATTTACATACAGTGAGTTTGTCATTGTTATGGGTTTGACATTTACTGACTTTTGTCACTTGATTTTAATAGATTTTTTCTCTGTTCATTTTGTTGTGCTTATTTGTCCTTATACCCAAATATATTGTTTATGTAAAAAAGGGATTGGCATCTATACCCTGTTGTTGTTTTAAAAGTGTAAAAAGGAAAATGCAAAAAACAAGAAACATTTTTGCTATAATGTTTAACATCGGAGCAGAAGAATTTTATGTTAAGATTGTTGTTATTTTGCTGTGTATAACTTACATTGTTGTTGTTTCTTTTTTCACAAGAAATTTTCGTAGATTTATTTTTCCTTAAACTGAAACATTCTATAATTTCTTGAAAAAATGTAACGCTGACATACTGTTCCATAGCCAAGAGTAAGCCTATTATACAATCTAGACTATAGCATATTCTATAACCTAGACTGCAGCCTATTCTATAGTCTAGACTACAGCCTAGACTATAGCTTACTCTACAGTCTAGACTTTATCCCATTCTATAGTTTTGACTAAAGCCTATTCTATAGTATATACTACAGCATATTCTATAGTCTAGACTATAGCCCATTCTATAGCCTAGACTTTAGCCTATATTGTATATTTAAGTTGATTATATAGAACAGTCTATTCTAGATCACTTCTAGTTCAGCTCTATTTGCTTTTTTCACAAGTTGATAAGCAAGCCAAATTTTCTTAGATTTATTTTTCCTTGAACTGAAACATTCTATAATTTCTTAATAAAATATAAAAAAAGCCTATTCTTTAGTCTAGACTATAGCCCATTCTATAGTCTAGACTATATCCCATTCTATAGTTTCGACTACAGCCTATTCTATAGTCTAGACTAGAGCCAATTCTATAGTCTACACTATAGCCCATTCTATAGCCTAGACTATAGCCAATTCTATAGTATAGACTTTAGCCTATTCTATAATATTGTATATAGCCAAGTTTGTGGCATATTCTATAATGTATGCTACAGTCTATAGTCAATATTTTAGTTGATATAGAACAGTCTATTCTATTCACTTCTAGTTCAGTTTTAGTTCAGTTCTATTTCAGTTCTATTTCAGTTCAAGTTCAGTTCTATTTCAGTTGTAGTTCAGTTCTAGTTCAGTTCTAGTTCAGTTGTAGTTCAGTTCTAGTTCAGTTCTAGTTCAGTTCTAGTTCAGTTCTAGTTCAGTTCTAGTTCAGTTCTAGTTCAGTTCTAGTTCAGTTCTTGTTCAGTTCTAGTTCAGTTCTAGTTCAGATCTAGTTCAGTTCTAGTTCAGTTTTAGCTCAATTCTAATTTAATCTGTGGACTAGAATAGAGAAGAGAAGACTTAAAACTTTACCTTAAATAAGATTATATACTTGACTATATGCTCGACTATAGAATAGGCGATAGACTAAATTTTAGAACACTTGAAAAGCCTAAAGCTGTACTTAAGTTTTGAAACTTTTCTTCCTAAGATGAAGTGTTTTTAATTAAATAAAAAAATATTTATTAAAAATTTAAAAACTTCATTACTATTAAAGTAAAATATGCAAACAACTTTAACTTAAACCGGAAGTTATTCATAAAATGCAACCACCACAATGTTGTTATATGTATGTGTAGTTGACATAATAACACAGCTGTTTTTGTTGTTTTCATCATAAGAGTTCACTCAACATACAAGAACCAACATACTGTATCATATATACCACTACATGTAATTGTTTTTCACAGACTATATAGAGCAAGAAAACAACAAAACCAAATATAAAATAGTAAACAAAATTGTGAAATAAAGTTGACACAACATCATCTAGTAAATAAAAAACAATAACAAGAAAAGGACATGGAAATGAAACAAAAAAGTAGTACTAGAGTAGAAGAAAAAAAACTGCAAACCAAGCACTTTTGTTACTGGCCTCTTGCAACAAAAAAACTAAAAAAATCTTTACTACAATATAAAGGAAGGAAGGAAAAATTTTATATGACATTTTTTTTTGTAACTCTAACAAAAAAATTCTTAACAGAAAACTAGTCTGACAGCCGGTTATTGTTTTTTGGTTGAGAACCTTATGTTTACTAGGATTGTTAACAAGAGTTTTTTTTTTTTTTTTTTTTTTTTTTTTAATGGGCACAAAAAAACCTAAAACTTTTGGTTTTGTTAGAATTTTAGTATAAAAGAATAGGGGACAAGATTTAAAACTCTTACTTTTTATGGAGCAATAACTGTAAGTACTCTAAAGAAACCACAACCATTGTGTGTGTTTAATTGCAAAAATTCTGGGCGAAGAGTTAAACAATTTCAAGAAAATTTAAAAAAGGATATATGGAAAAGTTTTTAAAATCTTAACATATTTCAAACATTAGTAAATGTAATTAATCCTTATTACTTAACACAAAATGTAGTGAAAAAATAAAAATAATCCTTTTATATACAAATGTTCTCTAACATTTTCCCTTCTTATAAAACTTTTGTAAAAAATATTTAAAAAACTTTTTAAAGAAACAACATTTTCATTAATTAAAGATCAACCAACATTGCAATGAAAGTAAAAAGCGGCAAACAAAGAAAAACCAAAGAAAGAAAACACAATAAAGAAAACGTATTGTTAAATTTGCCAGCTAACAATGACTATTTCTCCAAGGTATTAAAAATTTACGATATCGTTATGATGAACAGAGTAACAATCTTCTTGATGTTGGGTTTTTATTTAGATACATTTTGTTTTTCGCTTAGTTTTTGCCAAGTCATAATGGCAGTACTACAGTACATTGTCTTATACTAATCTAAAGCATATGCTAAAGGGCAAAAAGGATAATGGTGGGAAACAAAAGCACGCAATGACAGCAAAGAAAATAATAAACAATAAAAAATAACAAAAAACAACAGCATAAAAAAATGTATATAAAAATAACAATGGCTGTATAGAGAGCAGTATTGTAATATTAAAAGTGAAATGAAGAAGCTTTAAATAAAAACAAAAATTAAAAAAAGCTTTAAGAATGCAAGTTGACTTGAGGATAGGACTTATAGAAATGACTGTGGACTATTCGATAGTATAGGGTATAGACTTATGAACTGAACTAAAACTAAACCAGAACTGAACTAGGACTGATCTAGAACTGAACTAGGACTGAACTAGAACTGAACTGGAACTGAACTAGAACTAGAACTAGAACTGAACTAGAACTGAACTAGAACTAGAACTGAACTAGAACTAGAACTAGAACTGAACTAGAACTAGAACTGAACTGAACTAGAACTAGAACTGAACTAGAACTGAACTAGAACTGAACTAGAACTAGAACTGAACTAGAACTGAACTAGAACTGAAGCAGAACTGAACTAGAACTGAACTAGAACTGAACCAGAACTGAACTAGAACTGAACTAGAACTGAACTAGAACTGAACTAGAATTGAACTAGAACTGAACTAGAACTGAACTAGAACTGAAGTAGAACTGAACTAGAACTGAACTAGAACTGAACTAGAACTGAACTAGAACTGAACTAGAACTGAACTAGAACTGAACTAGAACTGAACTAGAACTGAACTAGAACTGAACTAGAACTGAACTAGAACTGAACTAGAACTGAACTAGAACTGAACTAGAACTGAACTAGAACTGAACTAAAACTGAACTAGAACTGAAGTAGAACTGAACTAGAACTGAACTAGAACTGAACTAGAACTGAACTAGAACTGAACTAGAACTGAACTAGAACTGAACTAGAACTGAACTAGAATTGAACTAGAACTGAACTAGAACTGAACTAGAACTGAACTAGAACTGAACTAGAACTGAACTACAACTGAACTACAACTGAACTAGAACTGAACTAGAACTGAACTAGAACTGAACTAGAACTGAACTAAAACTGAACTAGAACTGAACTAGAACTGAACTAGAACTGAACTAGAACTGAACTGAACTGAACTAGAACTGAACTAGAATTGAACTAGAACTGAACTAGAACTGAACTAGAACTGAACTAGAACTGAACTAAAACTGAACTACAACTGAACTAGAACTGAACTAGAACTGAACTAGAATTGAACTAGAACTGAACTAGAACTGAACTAGAACTGAACTAGAATTGAACTAGAACTGAACTAGAACTGAACTAGAACTGAACTAGAACTGAACTAGAACTGAACTAGAACTGAACTAGAACTGAACTACAACTGAACTAGAACTGAACTAGAACTGAACTAGAACTGAACTAGAACTGAACTACAACTGAACTAGAACTGAACTAGAACTGAACTAGAACTCAGCTTAATCTATAGTTTAAAACAGAATACTACATTTAGTCTTTTAATTATAAATTTAGCACATGTTTATCCCCAGCATCATTTGCTTTTTCCATCATTATTATCTCTGTACTGCTGTATTTTTTTTTATGAAAAATTATATATATTTATACAATAAAATGTTGCTTGCATTCATTTATATTTATTTACTTATTAATCAACATTATTTTTAATAACAAACCATTATGTTTGTTCATTAAAATGCTGCAAAAATTATGCCATATTTTTACTTAAAAGCTTTCAGTAAAATTCAAAAATAAATGTATTATTTTTGCAATTTTTTTTTGCCAAGTATATAAAAAAGAATTAATGACATTTTGTTAAACAAATTAAAAATCATAAAATATCATGTTATTTTTAATTATGCGGAAGTAAAAACCATAATATTGTAAGTACATTTTTTTGTTATTAATGCACTATTATTATTAAATTTGTTTTGGTACATTTAATTCAGTTACAAAATGCTGGTATTTTAAACATTAAAATAATTTAAATTTTTTAGTAATATAATTGTAGTAGCCTTAATCCCTTAAGAACATAAAAAAATATTGGCAATAACTTAAATGCTTTAGGGTGGAAAAAAACTATTTTGCATAATAAGTTTTAAAATTCAATTAGAAAATTTAATAAATATGGAAAAATATGTATAGAAATAAAGTATTTTGTTGACTAATTAAAACATTTAAAAATATAACTAAAAATTTATTTACAAATCATTCGTTTTAAAAAAATAAAATAAGTTTGAAATGGTATATTTATAAACTTAAAAAAAAAAAAATATTAAAATAATCACTGTCCTTTGTTTAATTTTATTTCAATTTCTAAATAAATATTATTCCTGGTATTTTATTTCATTTGCATATTATTTCATTCATGTCTATTAACTTAATGTTTTGTTACAAAATATTAAAAAAGTTATTTTATTATTTTTTTTTAAAATGTTAAAATAAATAACATAAAAAATTTTGTTTTGCCATAAGCAATATATAATTCCAGTTTTTGATAAAATAAAAAAGCCAACCAACTGATGTATAAAATATTCAAATATTTAATATTTGCATTATTATTTTGTTATGTTATAAAATTATATGTAAATTGTATGTTGTTGATTTTTTCCTGTGCACATATGTATTTTTTTAACATATAAATTATTTGTTATCTTTTGCTAATTTTAAATAAATAAAAAATTTTTTACAAATAAATTTTATATTTTCAACATAAAAGAATATATATAAAATAAAAAATTAAAAAGAACTGCCTAAAAATCTGAGTAACAGAAGTTTTATTTAATTAACAAAAATAAACTGCAGCAATAAATGAGCATTTGTTAACACATATTTTTAATAGCAAAACATATTCATATGAATTTTTTTTAATGAATTTTTTATAAAAATAAAATGCAATATTCAAATCTTATACACATGTTTACAAATATTTATTTTTAATATGGCCAATCTAAATTTTTTTTAATAATATATTTTTTTTTTCTAAGAAAATAAATTTTATTATTAAATATCAGCAAAAATAAGTAAAATATTTGTTATAGATAAATAAAAGCGACTATAGATTAAGCTACAGACCAGATTATCGTGTAATCCTTATCCTATGTATCTATGTCTACAGTAAATTCTATAATATAGTAAATAATCTTGTTTATAGTCTAGTATAAAGTTTAAATTATAGTATAGTCAAGTCTATTGTCTAGAATAGAATATAGCCAAGCATATATTCTAAACTAGACTATAGTCAAGTTTATAGTCTAGCTGTAATTCAGTCATACATTAGTTCTAAGTAGATCAGTTCTAGTTCAGTTTCAGTTTAGTTCTACTTCATTTCAAGTTCACTTCTAGTTAATTTTTATTTCAGTTCTAGTTCAGTTCTAGTTCTGTTCTAGTTCAGTTCTAGTTCAGTCTAGTTCAATTCTAGTTCAGTTCTAGTTTAGTTCTAGTTCAGTTCTAGTTCAGTTCTAGTTCAGTTCTAGTTCAGTTCTAGTTCAGTTCTAGTTCAGTTCTAGTTCAGTTCTAGTTCAGTTCTAGTTCAGTTCTAGTTCAGTTCTAGTTCAGTTCTAGTTCAGTTCTAGTTCAGTTCTAGTTCAGTTCTAGTTCAGTTCTAGTTCAGTTCTAGTTCAGTTCTAGTTCAGTTCTAGTTCAGTTCTAGTTCAGTTCTAGTTCAGTTCTAGTTCAGTTCTAGTTCAGTTCTAGTTCAGTTCTAGTTCAGTTCTAGTTCAGTTCTAGTTCAGTTCTAGTTCAGTTCTAGTTCAGTTCTAGTTCAGTTCTAGTTCAGTTCTAGTTCAGTTCTAGTTCAGTTCTAGTTCAGTTCTAGTTCAGTTCTAGTTCAGTTCTAGTTCAGTTCTAGTTCAGTTCTAGTTCAGTTCTAGTTCAGTTCTAGTTCAGTTCTAGTTCAGTTCTAGTTCAGTTCTAGTTCAGTTCTAGTTCAGTTCTAGTTCAGTTCTAGTTCAGTTCTAGTTCTGTTCTAGTTCTGTTCTAGTTCAGTTCTAGTTAATTTTTAAATCAGTTCTAGTTTAGTTCTAGTTCAAGTCTATTGTTATGATTATAGTCCAGAGTCCAAGAGTTGGTAAATTTTCTTCAGTCTTGTCTATAGTCTAATCTCTATTTTAGCCTGTATCCTAGTCTATAATTTAGTCTGCATTCCTGTTTATATTATAGTCTATTGTAAAGTCAATAGTCAAGTCTATAGTATTGTCTAGATTCTGGTCTATAGTCTAGTCTATACCTGTAATTTATTCTATAGTCCATTCTATATTATTGTATATAGTCCAGCCTATAGTCCATCGTACAGTCTACTTAATAATTTATTCCATAGTCTAGTCTTTAGTTAGGCTATTGTCTCGTTTATAGCTTATAACATAATATCTAGTGTATTATTAAATATAGTCCATAATCTATTTTATAGCCTTGTGTTAAGACCTGTTCAAGATTTAATCAAAACTATTCAAAATCTTAAAATATTATTTTCCTCTTTGAAAGTAATTTGGAATTTTTCTTATAATTTAAATGTATAAGCGTGTGTGAACTTATATCTAAAAACTTGTTTTATATCCCTAGGTTATTTTCAGTCATTGTTTATTTTTAACAATAAATTTTTACTTTACTTTTTCATTTCCTGTTTTAGGGCATTTTATTTTCTATTAAATACAGGAAAAAGTCCTATAGAAATTACAATTTCATTTAACTTTTTTCTTATATAAATTTTTCTATTTTATTCTTATAATTTTTATAACTTTAGGCTTAAGGAAATAGAACATTATGAACCGGACATAATCTTTTTTTTTTTCTTGTGTTCACACATAAAATACTTTAAGATATAATATCCTTTCATTTTGTGCCTATAAAGAGTAGAGGATATGTTAGCTAAACATAAATTTCGTTTATCCTTTTAAAATAACAAGAAGTATAGTATGGTATGTATATGTGTAGGGAAATGTTAAAACAAATATACAATTTCAGACATTTAAGATGTTTATTTGTAAACAAATTGTTATGAAATAAAAATATACAGAAAAAATCTTCAGACTCATCTAATAACACTCATTTAAACAAATATACAAACTTCCTTTTAAACTCCTACCACTTTAAAATTTTATGTATAAATGAAAAATAAATATTTATTTTAACTTTTGTTTATATATGTATGTAAGTAAAATGTGTATGTATATGTATGTGGAAGTCGGTATTGTTTGTTTAGAGTTTAAGCAAATGTTTTTTATATTGTTATAAAATTTCAAGGATTTAAAAAAAAAAAAAAAACTTAAAATAACAAGAATTTTGTGGTTTTAACATAATATTTTGTTAAGCTTTTGTTATTCTTCCCCTTTCTGTACATTGCATAAGCATATAAGTGTATGTTTATATTAGAGCTTAAGCTAACATTGGCATATGAAAAAAGGACATTATTTATCTTAGAATATTCTTGCCTTAGGTGCAAAATAAATTTAGTTTTTTGTTTTTTTATTTTTATTCATTATATTTGCCAAAGTGTTTTGTCTTTAGATCTAAATATTTTAATTAAATACAATTAAAATTTTATACATAAATTTTAAACAAAGTATATACAAAAGCAGTTGCTTAGTTTTTTTTAAGAAGAATTGTTTGGAGCATATATGTTGAGCCAATGACTACATACAGATATGGCAATTTATATAAGAAAAGGAGTTAAAAAAAAATAGTTTGGAAATGAATTATTTTGAACAGAAAATGCTTAAAAGTTTTAGTATAGAATCATATAAGTGTAATAGGATAAGAAAAATTCTTGGATATAGATTAGACTATAGACTAGATTATAGTTAGACGAGACTCTAGATTAGACTATAGAATATACTATAGTCTAGACTATAGACTAGACCGAAGGCAAGACCACACACAAAACTGTAGCGTAGACTAGACTATAGAATGGAGTATAGTCTGAGTTACAGGTTTGACTATAGACTTGACTATAGCCTGTTAGCCTGGACTATAGACTATAGTCTTGACTGTAAACTGGACTATAGTCTGAACTGTAAACTAGACTATAGTATGAGCTATAGACTAGAGAATAGTATGAACTATAGATTATAGATCAGGACCATAAACTATAGTCCGGACTATAGACTAAACTATAGTTTGGACTATAGAATAAACTATTGTCTGGAATATAGACTAAACTATAGTCTGGAATATAGACTAAACTATAGTCTGGAAAATAGACTAGACTACAGTCTGGACTAGACTATAGACTTAACTATAGTATGGACTGTAAATTATAATCTGGACTAAAGACTATAGTCTGGACTATAGGCTATCGTCTGGACTATAGACTATCGTCTGGACTATAGACTATCGTCTGGACTGTAGACTATCGTCTGACTATAGACTATCGTCTGGACTATATTACTATAATCTGGACTATACACTATAGTCTGGACCTTAGGCTATAGTCTGGACTTTAGACTATCGTCTGGACTATAGATTATAGTCTGGCCTATGGACAATAGTCTGGCCTATGGACTATAGTCTGGCCTATGGACTATAGTCTGGACTATAGACTATAGTCTGGACTATAGACTATAGTCTGGACTATAGACTATAGTCTGGACTATAGACTATAGTCTGGACTATAGACTATAGTCTGGACTATAGACTATAGTCTGGACTATAGACTATAGTCTGGACTATAGACTATAGTCTGGACTATAGACTATAGTCTGGACTATAGACTATAGTCTGGACTATATACTATAGTCTGGACTATAGGCTTTAGTCTGGACTTTAGACTATCGTCTGGACTATAGACTCTCGTCTGGACTATAGACTATAGTCTGGAATATATACTATAGTCTGGACTATAGGCTATAGTCTGGACTTTAGACTATAGTCTGGACTTTAGACTATAGTCTGGGCTATAGTCTGGCCTATGGACTATAGGCTATAGTTTGGACTATAGACTATAATCTGGACTATATACTATAGTCTGGACTATATACTATAGTCTGGACTATAGACTATAGTCTGGACTTTAGACTATCGTCTGGACTATAGACTATAGTCTGGCCTATGGACTATAGTCTGGACTATAGACTATAGTCAGAACTATAGACTATTATAGTCTGGACTATAGACTATAGTCTGGACTATAGACTATAGTCTGGACTATATACTATAGTCTGGACTATAGACTATAGTTTGGACTATAGTCTGGACTATAGACTATAGTTTGGACTATAGTCTGGACTATAGACTACAGTCTGGACTATATACTATAGTTTGGACTATAGGCTATAGTCTGGACTATAGACTATAGTCTGGTCTATAAATTTTAGGCTGGAGTACACCCTATATTCTGAACATGTCTTGACATTAGTCTAAACTATAGTCTGGACTAAATTTTGGTCTTGACTATGGGCAAAACTATAGACTAAATTATCAACTGGACGATAGGTTTTTTTGGAATAGAAACTAGACTATTGACAGAGCTACACATTGCACTTTGTACTGGACTGTGGTATAGAACAAAACCTAAACTATAGGCTAAGTTATAGAATAGTATTTTTTATCTTTTTCATTTGTAAGTTTTTTTTTTTATTTTTCTATTTTCTATTTTCTTTCAAGTGTTTGTGTATCATATGAAAATTTGTCTAGTCAGCGATTATCAACCTGAAAATCTTTATAACCTCATTGAAGAAAAACCAAAACATTCTTACAATTTTTGTAGTGCTATTTCTTGCTACTTGTATGTGAAAATAATAAAAAAGAAAATATCATCATCGTCATCAAAATCTTACTTACTTAGCATTTTTATTATTACAGACCGACCTACAAAATGGTCAAAAACATTCATACACTTTGATTAAGGAAAATAAAAAGAACTATTCACACATTACATGCATAAGATTGGGAGTGAAGTGTGCATACGAGCAGTAGCCCAGTAGTTTTTGTGGTTACTTATAATTTACGGATTTGAGTGGTAATTTTGGAATATCAGGTTTTATTTTACAGTAATATTCTTAGATTTTGTGTTAGAATAAATTGAGAATCTTTGATTGGTTCTATTATATATTATTTGTAGACTCTAAAGTAGTCAATTGACTTTCTGTCGAATTGAAATTTATTAGAAAACTATTTCTTTATTAAAGAGTATCATTACCAGTGAAACTGTGGGAACATAGCTATGATAAGACCCTTAACTCCTGGCCCTCTTGAATAGTTACATAGATTCTTCTTTATTTTTTCTATTATATATTTTGTTTAGGAATTTTATTTTTATACTTTGTCTAATATTTTTGTTCATCTTGTGTTGTTATATTAAACTTAAGTCTATAAAATAAACCTACTTAAATTCAAAATTGATGACATACACATTTTTTTTGCTTCAATTCTCCTACCTCCTTTCCTTACAAGAATTCTTACATTTAAAATTATATGTACAAAAGCAAAAAGGACATAAATACCACCAACAACAATTGCAAAAAGCTAGAAATATAAACTTAAACAAATAAAATACTCTTAGGACAAACAAACAAAACAAAGATTATATGGCAATTTTTTAAGAGATTTCTAGAGATTTTTATTTAGAAATCTTAACATTTATTTAGATTAGTTTATACTCATAAGTACATATGTACATATATATGTAGGTATGTAGTATGAACGTGTAAAAAGTATATAAGAAAATAATATTGTCTTATTTTTCTTAATGTAACTTTGGTTATTGTAGTGGGTGTTTTTGTTTTGTTATCTGTATGAGTGTTTGTTTCTATATTTATACATTCATGTGTCTTTTAATATACAACTACGTGTCATTGTCCTTAGTAAACGTTTATAAGCCAAGCATGGCTGCAGGAAGAAATGAAAAAAAATTACAAAAGCAGCAAAAATTTTTCCTACACGTGTTTGTTGATTTGTAAAGAATTTTTAAATTCATATGTAATTTTTTTTTTTTATTTTTCTATACAATTTTTTTGCTTAATATTGTTAACGAGCTTACAATAAACCGGAAATTTATATATTTTTTTATTTTTTAACAAAAGAGCAATTGTTTACTTAATATAAATTACAACACAAAAATTTCTTTTCTTAAAAATTTTATAAAGAAATTTGCAGGATTTTTTATATAAAAAAAAAATATCAATCATATTTTTTGAGGGAATTTTCAGAATGTAAGCAAAGCTTAAAATTATATTACACATGAAATTATTAAAGCAGAACTTTTGATTTTTTGTCTGAATTATAGGCTAGGCTATAGTCTGCATTATAAAGTAAACTATAGTCTGGGCTATAAACTAAAATATAGTCTGGACTATAAACTAGACTATAGTATGGACTATAAACTAGACTATAGATTGCATTATAGTCTGAATTATGGGCTAGACTTTAGTCTGGATTGTAGACTAGGCTATGGTCTACTATAGTCTGGACTATAAACTAGACTATAGTTTGAATTATAGACTAAACTATAATCTGGATTATAGACTAGGCTATGGTCTGTATTATAGACTAGATTATAGTCTGGACTATAAACTAGACTACAGTTTGAATTATAGACTAGACTATAGTCTGGACTATAAACAAGACTATAGTCTGGACTATAAACTAGACTATAGTCTGGATTATAAAGTAGACTATAGTCTGGATTATAAACTAGACTATAGTCTGGATTATAGGCTAGACTATAGTCTGGACTATAAACTAGACTACAGTTTGAATTATAGACTAAACTATAGTCTGAATTATAGACTAGACTATAGTCTGAGTTATAGACTAGACTATAGTCTGGATAATAGACTAGACTGTAGTCTGGATAATAGACTAGACTGTAGTCTGGATTATGGACTAGACTATAGTCTGGACTATAAACTAAACTATAGTCTGGACTATAAACTAGACCATAGTATGGACTATAAACTAGACTATAGTATGGACTATAAACTAGACTATAGTTTGAATTATAGACTAAACTATATTCTGGATTATAGACTAGGCTATGGTCTGTATTATAGACTAGACTATAGTCTGAGTTATAGATTAGACTATAGTCTGGATAATAGACTAGACTGTAGTCTGGATTATGAACTAGACTATAGTCTGGATTGTAGACTAAACTATAGTCTGGACTATAAACTAGACTATAGTCTGGACTATAAACTAGACTATAGTCTGGACTATAAACTAGACTATAGTCTAGATTATAGACTAGACTATAGTCTGGATTATAGACTAGGCTTTAGTCTGGATTAAAGACTAGACTATAGTCTGGACTATAAACTAGACTACAGTTTGAATTATAGACTAGGCTGTAGTCTGAATTATAGACTAGTCTATAGTCTGGATCATGGACTAGACTATAGTCTGTATTGTAGACTAAACCATAGTCTGGATTATAAACTAAACTATAGTTTGAATTATAGACTAGACTGTAGTCTGGATTATAGGCTAGGCTATAGTCTGGATTATAGACTAGGATATAGTCTGGATTATAGACTAGACTATAGTTTGGACTATAAACTAAACTATAGTCTGGACTATAAACTAGACTATAGTCTGGACTATAAACTAGACTATAGTCTGGATTATAGTCTAGGCTATAGTCTGAATTATAGACAAGTCTATAGTCTGGACTATAAACTAGACTATAGTCTCGATTGTAGACTAAACTATGGTCTGGATTATAAACTAGACTATAGGCTGGACTATAAACTAGACTATAGTCTCGATTGTAGACTAAACTATAGTCTGGATTATAAACTAGACTATAGTTTGAATTATAGACTTGACCATAGTCTGGATTATAGACTAGACTATTGTCTGGACTATAAACTAGACTATAGTTTGGATTACAAAATAGACTATATTTAGACTATAGTATAGGTTTAAGACTATAGAATAGACTATAGGCTAGACTATAGAATATACTACAGACTAGACTATAGAATAGACAAAAAGAAAAAAAGGACAAAATTGCTGCTTTTCCTACACCTTGTGATACTGGCTACATCTCAAGCCTTATATGTTTGCCTTCTCATCTTACAGTGAGAAAAGAAACTCCTGCTGCTTTATTACTGCATGTACTACTGCTACTTCTTAAAGTACCTTAAAATGGCTACATAATATCATTGAGATTTTTGTATATTTATGGCAAGAAAATAGTTGCATGAAGCATTTCAAGAAATATTTTTTTTAATCTTTTTTGTTTTCCTCTCATATGTTCTTTTGTTTCTTCAATACTTTTTTTTATTTTCTTTTATCGATATCTCTATGTACCAAGATTGAGGTTTTAATTTTTGTTACTCTTGCTATAGCTTTGTATGTCCTGTTTTATTCTTGCTGCTTTTTTGTTTTTTTCTTTATTGCCTTTTGGTGTTTTGTTGTGGCTTGTCTTTATTAAATTTGACTAGTTTTTATTCTTGTTATTACATGCTGTTCATTGCATTTTGTTAGTAGATTTTTTTGCTGTCTTGTGAAAAGTTTTGAAAACTGTATTTTGTTTTCTTTTACTTCAACGACTTCTTTTTATACTTTTACTCTATTATTTACTGGTTGCTAAAGTTACATTTATATTAAAAATGTTAACGTTGACTTTAGTTATTGAAAGTTTTTTTTATATTAAAATCATAAATATCAGTAGCCAGAAAAAAAGTTAGGAGAAAAAAATTTATAGCAAGTAATAAGGAAAGGAAATTCTTAATAAAAGTTTTTTTTTTAGTAATAAAAGAAAACTCTTATTTTCTTAAAGTTTATTTGCATTTTTTGAACGTGAACAACTTAATAATAAAATAAAAATGTGTAAAGCTTATATTAAAAAAAAGTTAAAAATTATGAGTAATTTTAGGACGCCTGAGAGAAAAAAATTTATTAATGCAAAACGTTTTTCCTCTAACAGAAAGAATTAAAAGATTTTGTAATAAAATCTTTAAATAAGTTTAAGTTTGAATAGAAAGTAATCAAGTTTAAAATTTAGTCTATAGTTTAGTATACAGTCTAGTCTATAGTCTAATCTATAGTCTAGTTAATAGTATAGTCTATAGTCTAGTCCATAGTCTTGTCTATAGTCTAGTCTATAGTCAAGTCTATAATCTATGACCCAGTCTATAACCCAGTCTATATTTAAATTAATTTTTTCTAATTAAATTAATTTAAATGTTTATTTCTATTACCCCCTCCTAATTACCATATGATACACATTAAAACGAATATGATACAAATAAACAAATTTTTGTTATAAACCTTTTAAAAGGAATTAATTTTTAAGTGAATCTATATGCCGATTATACAATATATTCAATATTTGACTGTTTATAGTACAACCACATATTTTAACCTAAACACAAACACTTTCACTCACACACATACATACTAATTTGTAACTTATTCACTCATTTATATTTGCACCAAGTAAACATGATGATGTCTCATTATTTATATTAAAATTTTAAAATTTCAATCAAATTTAAAAAAAAAAAAAAAACAGTTTTATTATAAATGTTTTTATCAAATCATTCTCATTTATTTGATTCATATGATGTTTTTATAATTTAAGTTTCAAATCAAATCTTCAGTTTTGCTGTGTAATTTTAAATAATTTGTGTGCCTGTGTATCAGCATAAATTTATTATATGAAGTTTTTCCTAAGACTACTCCATATTAGTGGAAGTAGAGCATCTAAAAGAAAAAAAATAAAATAATTTTCATCTTATAGTTTTGTTTATGTAAGACTCCCTTGCATGTATTTTTTTCCTTTCGAGCATGTGTGGTAAAATATGCAATTTTCTTCTTGTTCTGCTTTTCTACCATAATAAACAAGTCAAAAAGTCTAACCATAATTTGCAAAAATATTTACCCACTATATAAAGCCAATAAATGGGCCAACTATACATTACATTAGGTTAGGGTTTCGTTTTGTTTTTCTTATAAAAAGAGAAAAAATAATAAATATAGTAAAGTAAGCAAAAAAAGTAATAAAAACAACGATCTCAACAACTTTTTTAATATATTAACTATAACATATTTATAAACTTGCATATAAATATATGCCATATACATGAAAATATTTAGGGGGATGCTTGCATGTGCTATATTTCTATGATGATGTATTAAAGACCTTTTTGTGTAATATTTTTTATAATAAATTTTACAATATTTTTTATGTTTTCATAGCTTTTTGAAAGAGTTAGATCCTGTTGTTTTTTTTTCGTAGATAATATGGCACAGTTTCTTTAGGTGTTTCTATACAAAGAAAACAATGTGTAAGGTATATGATTTTATTACCTAGAAAATAAAACATATTTATATAAACAACATGCTTCATAATGCAATACTATTAAATAGAGTTGAAACCATAGAAAAAGCTATAGATAAAAGCCTGGATTAGATTACAGACTGGGCAATATACTAAAAAATTCATTGGGCTATAAACTATGGACGGGACTGTGAATCAGACTATAATTGCAGACTTCATGTTAGACTAAACTAGGCAAAAGAATGTAAAATATATTATATATTAATAATATAAATTAGACTATAAACTAGATTATAGACTAAACAATTGACTAGATTATAGACTGCAGTTTATACTAGACTATAGGCTATTCTATAGACTGTATTATAAAATACTCTATTTATTATAAATTAAAAATTATAAATTATAAATTATAATTTATAATTTATAAATTATAAATTATAAATTATAAATTATAAATTATAAATTATAAATTATAAATTATAAATTATAAATTATAAATTATAAATTATAAATTATAAATTATAAATTATAAATTATAAATTATAAATTATAAATTATAAATTATAAATTATAAATTATAAATTATAAATTATAAATTATAAATTATAAATTATAAATTATAAATTATAAATTATAAATTATAAATTATAAATTATAAATTATAAATTATAAATTATAAATTATAAATTATAAATTATAAATTATAAATTATAAATTATAAATTATAAATTATAAATTATAAATTATAAATTATAAATTATAAATTATAAATTATAAATTATAAATTATAAATTATAAATTATAAATTATAAATTATAAATTATAAATTATAAATTATAAATTATAAATTATAAATTATAAATTATAAATTATAAATTATAAATTATAAATTATAAATTATAAATTATAAATTATAAATTATAAATTATAAATTATAAATTATAAATTATAAATTATAAATTATAAATTATAAATTATAAATTATAAATTATAAATTATAAATTATAAATTATAAATTATAAATTATAAATTATAAATTATAAATTATAAATTATAAATTATAAATTATAAATTATAAATTATAAATTATAAATTATAAATTATAAATTATAAATTATAAATTATAAATTATAAATTATAAATTATAAATTATAAATTATAAATTATAAATTATAAATTATAAATTATAAATTATAAATTATAAATTATAAATTATAAATTATAAATTATAAATTATAAATTATAAATTATAAATTATAAATTATAAATTATAAATTATAAATTATAAATTATAAATTATAAATTATAAATTATAAATTATAAATTATAAATTATAAATTATAAATTATAAATTATAAATTATAAATTATAAATTATAAATTATAAATTATAAATTATAAATTATAAATTATAAATTATAAATTATAAATTATAAATTATAAATTATAAATTATAAATTATAAATTATAAATTATAAATTATAAATTATAAATTATAAATTATAAATTATAAATTATAAATTATAAATTATAAATTATAAATTATAAATTATAAATTATAAATTATAAATTATAAATTATAAATTATAAATTATAAATTATAAATTATAAATTATAAATTATAAATTATAAATTATAAATTATAAATTATAAATTATAAATTATAAATTATAAATTATAAATTATAAATTATAAATTATAAATTATAAATTATAAATTATAAATTATAAATTATAAATTATAAATTATAAATTATAAATTATAAATTATAAATTATAAATTATAAATTATAAATTATAAATTATAAATTATAAATTATAAATTATAAATTATAAATTATAAATTATAAATTATAAATTATAAATTATAAATTATAAATTATAAATTATAAATTATAAATTATAAATTATAAATTATAAATTATAAATTATAAATTATAAATTATAAATTATAAATTATAAATTATAAATTATAAATTATAAATTATAAATTATAAATTATAAATTATAAATTATAAATTATAAATTATAAATTATAAATTATAAATTATAAATTATAAATTATAAATTATAAATTATAAATTATAAATTATAAATTATAAATTATAAATTATAAATTATAAATTATAAATTATAAATTATAAATTATAAATTATAAATTATAAATTATAAATTATAAATTATAAATTATAAATTATAAATTATAAATTATAAATTATAAATTATAAATTATAAATTATAAATTATAAATTATAAATTATAAATTATAAATTATAAATTATAAATTATAAATTATAAATTATAAATTATAAATTATAAATTATAAATTATAAATTATAAATTATAAATTATAAATTATAAATTATAAATTATAAATTATAAATTATAAATTATAAATTATAAATTATAAATTATAAATTATAAATTATAAATTATAAATTATAAATTATAAATTATAAATTATAAATTATAAATTATAAATTATAAATTATAAATTATAAATTATAAATTATAAATTATAAATTATAAATTATAAATTATAAATTATAAATTATAAATTATAAATTATAAATTATAAATTATAAATTATAAATTATAAATTATAAATTATAAATTATAAATTATAAATTATAAATTATAAATTATAAATTATAAATTATAAATTATAAATTATAAATTACAAATATTTCAATAATTTTAATAATACTCTTAAAAAATTTATTTTTGGCTTATTTACCTACCCAAAATAAACCCCTTATAAAATTTTCTATATTTCTAGTATTCATTATGTGTTACTTTCATCATCACCTGTCTAACACTTTGACTTAAAAAAACATTCAAAACATTTTTATAAATAATAATTATTATTACTAATTGGAAAAGTTTTTTTAATCTTTTACTCTTTTTTCTTTATTTATTTGCAGGTAAATAATATTTAAACCCCAAAAAGTATGCAATAGAAACTGTAAGTTTTTTCTATCGATATATATCAATATTAAAAATTTTAAATAAAATTCAAACAATGAACGAAAAGTTATAAAAATCAAACATAAAATAAAGTCTAGCCAATCAAGGATATTATTATGTGTGTGTTTTTTTGTTAGATTTATAAGTTTTATATTTACCTAGACTCTATTACAAATACTGTAAATGTATATGAGAGTATAAAATACAAAGTATTATAAATTTCTATGATGGTTGTTATTGCCATAGATACTAAAAACATGTGCGTGTGTGTGAAGCTATAGCAATGTATGCAAAATTGAGGGAAATTTAAGGATATAAGAAGGATTCTGGTGTATAGGAAAATGTATTTATAAAATGTTTTGAGATAGGAAGGTGGTCTGAGGAGGTTTTAATAAATAAAATTTAATATTTTATAAATTATGTAAACAAATTTTCTTTGTTTTGTAAGAAAAAAATTTTCACTTCAGAAAAGTATCTAATTATTTGATTTAAATTCTAGATTGAAAGAACTTCTCATTAGCATTATATTATAACTTAATTTTTATTTTTTTATTCTATTTGAATTTTTCCTTTTACCTTTTTTTCTCTACCCTCCTTTTTTAAATTTCTATTTGTCTCCTTACAACTCTATAAACGTATGATTTTTATTGAACTAAATTTTTATATTTATACACATTGGTTAGTTTTTCTTCTTTAGCTTTCAATTCTAAATCCTGAATGTATGCTAATGTTTGTAAGAGTAAATATCTGTGGTAAAGGAAAAATAAAAAAAAAGGGAAAGAAAAATGGAAATTTTCATGTTCATTGATTGTCTGAAATATAATCAGGGAGATAGAGTGAGTAGTAGTAAAGTAGTCAAAAGAAAAATGAACAAGATTAAAATCATATTTACACTATCAATATGCAGACATATAGTCATTTATATTGCATATTGTAAGGACATTGAAGCAAACTACAAGTAATGAAGTATATACAAAAGGGATATGAGCTACATAAATAAAAAAGTTGTAAAGGAAATAAAAATATTAGAAATATTTTAATAAATTTAGAAATTAAAATTTAAAATTAAATTATAAATAATTGAAATAATAAAAAGGAATAAAAGTAGGCAACACATTTGTTTTAAGGGAAGATTATTTAATGAATTTAATAATTTAAATAAAATGCCTTAAGATTTTAGAAAAAAATTATTTAAAAATAAATGAGTTAAGGGGGAAAACACTTATTCATTACAAGATTATTGTTTTTATAATCACTCTTATTACGCGTGACGTTATCGTAGTCGAAGTCACAGTTGTAGTCTTTTAAAACGATAAAATTAATATTAATTTATTTGTTGTTATATCATAGTACAAAATTGAAGAAAACGACACTCGTAATAAGGGTGATTATGTTCATAAATTAAAAGAAAAAAAATTAACTTTGTTATTATTTTTTTATTTGAAAATTTATAAAAAATGTTTGGCTAAAGCTATCAAAATAATTTTTTGAATACAAAAATATTGTTATCTTACTACTACATTGCATTGAAAATAAATTTATTGAAACTAATTTCAATATATTATTTATGCATTTAAAAAATAAGTTTCTTAAAATTTTTAAATTTTCATGTCCAAAATTTTGAGTGGGAAGGAACCAGTTCAGTGTTAAATTAATCTACATATATGTGGTTATTAAAACTATTTTTTAGATTTGAAAAATATCGTATTACTTTTATTTTTTAACTCGATGAACTCGAAATTTTGTTAAAAATTTTACTATATTCGATCAATGCTGATTGTAGGGTAAAACTTTCAATCAAATTTAAATTAATTTTTTAACAATTTTTGAAGTCTTATCTTTTGAAATATGTAAAGAAATATTTTTTTTATTAATTAGATTTTGAGAAAAAATTAAAAGAATTAGATTTGAAAAAAAAAAAAAAAAAATAATAATAATAATAATAAAATAAATTTTTCATACTCTTTTGAAAGTGTTGAATTTGATAATTACTCATGGCTTGACAAATTGAGATAATTCAAAAAAATGTCCAACATATTATTTGAAAATATATTGGGAAATATAGAATATTTAAAAAGAAATCCCTTCAATATTGTGAAACAAGATTTACATAAAAACCTAAAAAAGTCAAGGTAAAATAATAAAAAATTAAAATTAAAAATTCCTACGTAAATATTTTTCATCTGTAAGAGATAAAATTGTTATTTACTTTGCTTCATCAAAATCCTTCGTAAAAATCATTGAAATCTGCCTTGATTTCTAGAATTTATATTCACTTTAAGCTTTTTTATAATCAAGGCAACCAATTTTGACACCCTGTAATTTATTCCATACTGCAACAGGATGACTGTAATATTATTTTCCTGAAAGACTTGATTTTCTTCTACAACTCTTTCATAAAGCTCAATTCTATCTAAACAATAATTTAGTAGATGCTGATTTTTTTTTTTATAAACAACTTCTGTGCGACGGATAGACAGATATTTTTTGGAATACATATTTCGATATATTTTTGCAAATAAAATATAATTGAAATGCTGCACTTTCCTATCCGTGTTATTTTATTTTATCAATCTATTATGATAAGAAAGTAGTTCCTACATAATTTGAGATCTTTCCTCATAATAGTTCTTTAAATATCCATTAAGAATAATTGCTTTGAATAAGGGGTACCATTCTCCATTGTCCTATCTGTCCCATTTTTGTTTTTAATTATGGAGGTAATGGGAAAGTTTTTTAAAATATTTTCGGTCTATGAGAGCCATCATTCCACCTCGAATACCCTCCCAATGTTGATTGTTGAATTTGATAAAAGGTATATTCCCAAAGAATTTTAAAACTTTGTTATTTTAGTTGTTTAAGTGTTTATCTGCTCCTATCGAAAAATGAAGAAGTTTATCTTATTTTCGAGGCCTTATGATTATTCTGTGAGAATTGCAAGAAAATTGTTTAATCTGTGTATAGAGTACCTATCATAACAAATATTTACTTTATATAGGGGCTAGTACTTCCCTAAATCTATCCGCTCTAATATTTGATATTTTAAGTTTTTCTACAACTGTTTTTAAAACTTTCACTTTATATTTGTATTAGATTAGTATATGCATTGTAAATGCCTTCAGGAGGCCTTCAGGATTATGCTGTGAAAATTAAAAGAACGGTTTTGCTATCTATATAGTACATGACACAACTAATATTTTCTTTATGTGGGGGTTACTACTCCCCTCGACCTATCCCCTTTAAAATTTTAAATACAATTTTTTTTTCCATAACCGGTTTTGAAACTTTCACAAAATGAATACTTTAAATATACGAAAACTAATTTTTGCTTTGTATAGGGGTACCATTTCCCCAGGTCCTACCCGTCCCGTTTTCATCTCAAATAAGCAGGTTTATAAAAAAGTTATACCAACAAAATATTTTCGTTTTTAGGGGTACTACTTCCCACCGCTCTAACTATGCTATTTTTATTTAATGTATACAACATGATAAGAAAACAGTTCCCACAAAATTTGAGGGCTCTCTCATATGCCAATCATAATTTTTGCTTTGTATGTGGGGTACCATTTCCTCAGGTCCTACCCATCCTATTTGCATCTGAACTTCTGAAGGTATTTAAAAAGTTATTCGAACAAAATGTTTAAACTTTTGCTGTAATAGTATTTAAGATATACAATATTAAATATTTTCGTTATATGGGGGTTATCATTTCCCCTGAACCTATCCATTCCATTTTCATTTTAAGTTTGGTTGTTGATGAGAAAAATATTCCTGCAAAATTTTAAAAATTTTGCTTTAACAGTATTAAAGTTATCTGATAATTAGTATTTTCTTTGTTTGGGGGCTATCATTCCCCCTAAACCTACCCGCCCAATTTTCTTCTCAATTATGCAGATTGATAATAAAATTATTTCCACAAAATATCAGGATTTTATCTGTAATAGTTATATGTGATAATAAATATTTACTTTGTATGAAGGGTACCATTTCTTCTGCTCCTATCGAAAAATAAAGTAGCCTATTTTACTCTCAAGTATCACAAACTGATACTGTGAAAATTTCAAGAAAATCGGACCAGTGGTTTAGCTGCCTATAAAGCCCAAACAAACAAACACAGTTTCATTTTTATATATATAGATTTATTTATTCTTCTTAAGATATATTTTCATTGCAAATTTTAAACTAACAATTAAACCTGAAACATTGGCTTAATTAGCCACTTATAGAGAAAACAATAAAAACGTTATAATTTATAAAACATAGCCTATTTTTAGGATTGAATATGTAATATTATAATATTCTATATATTGAACGTGGTCGACTGTTTGTGGCTGTTGTCATAGTATTAATTTCTTTATAAAGAAATGTTAAAAATTTCATTAAAATAAAATATTCTTAGAAAATTTTATCTTTCATGGAATAAATAATACAATTACTAAATATGGTTTATTTTTAGGCAAATTTTATTTGTGGAAATTAAAATATGTTTCAAATACTAAAAAGAATTAATTATAAATTTATTTGAATATTCATAAAATACAAGACCTTTTTAAAAATAGAACAAAATAAAAATAGAAAAGTATAGCCTATTTTGAGGAGTAAATAAAATTACTACAGAAAATAAAAGAATTAAAATTAAATTAAAACCATTTCTAAAGAAAATAAAAGAAAATAAATTACAAATTTATAACAATATTCATTGCATACAAGACTTTTTTAAAAATATTAAAATAATTACTAAAATGAGCATTGAAAAAGTGTTGCCTATTTTTAGGAGCTAAAAAAAAATTAAAAGCATTATTTTAACTAAGTTTCTTGTAAAACATTTAATAGAGCAAAAATAAGCTTAAAAAAAATTCCGTAAATTCATTGCCTATTTTTAGGAGCACAGAAAATAATTAATTTTAAATTAAATTATAGTCATTTCTATAGAAACCAAAAGAAAATAAATTATAAATTTATATTCATATTCATAAGATGTAAGACCTTTTTAAAAATAGACTAAAATAAAAATGAAAAAAGTGTTGTATATTTTTAGGAGTTAAAAAATAAAAGGCAAATGAAAAGCATTCTTAAAAAAAAAAAATTGTAAAACATGATATACATATATTTTTTAACAGATATTAAATCTGAAAATTCCTTGCCTAATTTTAGGAGTACAGAAAATAATTTATTTTAAATTAAATTATAACTATTTCTAAAGAAAACAAAAGCAATTAAATTAAAAATTTATTTTATTATTCATAAAATGCGAAACCTTTTTAAAAATAGACTGAAATAAAAATTAAAAAAGTGTTGCCTATTTTTGGGAGTTAAAAAAAATAATAAAAATTAAAAATTCTTTTTAGCAAAAATTTCTTTTAAAACATCTACTATAGAAAAATTAAAATTAAACTTAAAATATGATGTATTTTTTAACAAATAATAAGCCTAATGATTTCTTGCCTACTTTTAGGAGTAAAAAAATTATAAATAATATATTAAATATTATTTGGTAAAATCTGTTTCCTAATCAATAAAGTTAAAATTGCTATACTAGTGTCTAAAAAATGTTGTAAAATCTCTGCACCATCAATTTGGTCAAACATACCTTAGATTTTTAATAATAGCCAACAAAAACCTACATTTTTACAATGTGAAAACCATACATGCCTTTTCGATTAGCTTGTCCATAAAAAGAGAAGAAAAAAAAATCATTTTTTTTTTTTTAGAAAATTCTTTAAAAAAAAACCTAAAAGCCTACATTTACAATTACTTCCTGTTTGCTATAACGTTATAAACCTTGTTTTTTATTAACTCTTTTAGAAAAAACACCACTGCTCTGTTTGACTTTTTCTTCTCTCTTTTTTATTTAAACAAAAAAGTACAAATATTTGCTTACTGCTGCTGCCTTAGTGTCTGGTCTAACAACCTTGTTTTATTACAAAAATTTTTTTTTCAACGAAATTTTCTTTCGAGGACGTTGTTTTTTGTAAACAGCCTGGTTGTTTAAGTTACACAAAAAATATAGCAAATAAATGAAAAATATGGCAAAAATATAAAAACAGAAAAATTGTGAATGACTTGCGTTTGAAGTAAAATAAAGTTTTTTTATTTTTTTGTAAAATTAATGAAAATAAAAGATGTATTTTCTAAATAACAAAAATAAGATTTATTGTCATGATTGGATTTTTAGAAAGGCAACTTTATGACTTTTAAATTCTTATATATATAATAATATTTAAAAGCTATTTGAGAAGGAATTTATTATTTGCTTTAAATAATAAAAATTGTTTTTTTTTTTAAGTTGGCATAAGTTTAGGCGGGTTGTGGTATTAAAAATATTGCCTATTCACTGGGGCATAAAGAATGACTGCGTTATATTTGCTTTTATGAATAGAATTTTAAAGATTTTTTTGGAGTAACCGTGTATTGCTTAAATTTAGATCATATTTCAAGAGACAAAGATTTAATTTGAACTACTTCAAAGTGTTGCATATTTTTAGGTAAAGCTTGGTTTTAATTTTGAAAGATGTAGTTTTTGTTTTTTAATTAAAAGTAGTACATAATAATTTTATACTTATTTGTTTTTTTTTTTATTGAAAATTCATAGTTTTCTGAAAAAAAAAAAATTATATAAAATATATTTTCTTTCTTAAAAAAAATATACTGAAAGTTTTAACGATGTAAACATAACTCACATAATTGAATTTAGTAAAACTTTTACATAACGAAGTACTTTACTATAACATGAGTTTGAGCACCTAGGACATTTAAAATTTACTAATCTTTCATGGGCAGGCCTAAGTACTAAAGTACTTTATCTTTTTGAAAAGATACTTACAGTACTGTGTAAAACATAAGCAACAAAAAGGGGTTGTCATAAAAGCTGCTTTAATTTTTCAAAGTATTCAATTTTCAACAAAACTAAATTTATTAAATTTTTAATACATTTGACTATCGTATAACAAGAATTTGTACCTCAGAAGATGTGAATTTCTAGTTTCATACAATAATTAAAAAAAACTTATGTTTTCTATAAAAAAGGGTGCATAGCAGGTTTTCAAATTTTTAAATTTATTGGGGTTTTTCTAAAACTAATGGCATTTTTATGGTAAGAATATCGCAATGTGGTGTTATTTTCATTTATTTTTGTTATTTTTATTATTAAACAATTTTTGTTTTTGTTGTGCACAGTACTGTATATTCTAAATAAGTATTATTTAAATGTAGAAGAAGGGAACATTTTTGAAAAATTAAGAGTTTTTAATAAAAATATTAATTTCAGAAAAAGTTATTACTTTTTCAAATAATATAAATGTTCGTAAAGTAAAAAAAAGGTCGAGTTTTCAAAAAAGTTGCTATTTTTAGAAAAAAAGTAAAAGATTTTCAAACTAATTTTCAGCAAATATAGAAACAATTCTCCAAAAGCTAACGAAACTAAAAAAATTTTAAAAGAATATCACATAAAAAAAATTTAATTCCAAAAAAGGCTAAATATTAATAAAAAATTACTATTGAAAACAATTTTAGTCATTCATGCGCTACGCTAATGCGGATAAATACATACATATTTTTCTAGATGATTAGAAAGGGTCTTATATATTACCATACAACATCATTTTTTTTACACATGAACAAAATCATGAACGAACATTTTATAATAGGACTGCATGGTTAGTTCTTAATTTCTTTCAAATTTTAAAAATATTTTTTTTTTTAATAAATCAATTGACAGTATATGTTTAGAAAGCTACCATGAAATAACTCCCAAATGAATGAATAAGTTTCATGAATAACAACAAAAATGAAGAAACTCCCAAATCAAAAAAAAAAAAAAAAGAAAAGGAAATAAGAGTAACATTTATTTCAAAAATAAATGAAATAAGTCGGTACGCAAATGAAATAATTTCCAATTTAAAATTATGAAATAAAATAATTAATAAGTTTTAGTTTCGGAGTTACGTGAGCTGGTTTTTTTAAATATCAGAAATTCATTTTGTGTTTGAAACACCACAGAGGAGAAGGGCCTTTCTCCCGGCTCAAGGCAGGCTATGCAGAAAAACTTTAATTTTAAACAAAATAAAATTACTCCCAAGAAAAATTAATAACCAATGATATTAATTTACTTATGTGAATTAAAAAAAGTACCAAATAAAATGGAAATAAAGCCCAATTGCAAAACTTAATGAAATTTCATTGGGAATTATTTCATATTTCATTTGGGAGTTATTTTATGGTACCTTTCTAAACACATACTGTCAATGAAATACGCATAATTTATAAAAAAAAAAATATATATATTTTTAAAATTATATAAAATGAAATAAATTCCAACCCACTAGGTGTTATTTCATAACAAAATAAAACCCAATTTTTATGGGAAAAAAATAGGGAATTATTTAATTTTTTTGCTGGGAGTTATTTACACTATACTACACTGTACTGCTTAGAAAATCAATTAAAACTTTTTGGACTTTATAATGTTAAAAATGTATTTTTAATATTTTATCCTTCAATATCCTTGATGTTTTCTAAAGCTATGTTCACATTTGTCAAATATTTGACCAAATTTGCGTGACCACTAGTTTTACAAAAAAATTTGTTGCCGTTGTTTGATCTTGTAAATGCTTTGGAAAAGAAAACAGCTTTAAAAAGAGATTCGGTAAAATTTTAGCTATGATTGATGATAAGTAAAAATATTTTCCCATTAAAATGGAGAAGTTAGAAAATGTTTTATATAGTGGTTACGTCGTTTTGGACAAATATTTGACTAGTCTGAACATAAAAATTTTTAAAATATCAATGAAATTTTTTAATATCACATTTAATCCTTTTAGGTTTAGAAGAGAAACGCAATGGTCGGCCTCTAATTTACCATATCTCCCATACAACATCAATTTCAGAATTTTACTTTAATGCAGATAATTGGATGTAAATAATATAAGCAGTGAGATCCAAAATTTTTTAACATATATAAAATTTAATAATTTTTACAAAAGTTTTCCCTCATATACCTCAGGACTTATTCTCGAAAAACGAAATAAAGTCGAGGCAAAAAATCAAAAAATTCAAGCGTAAATATGTAGCTTATCTTGTAATATCACAGTGTGACTACAAGATGATTTTTCTGAATGTTTAGATACTTTTCTATAACTCTTCTATACATTTTAATCCGATCCGATACAGATTAATTACTAAAAAATTTGCTCTTGACTCCTCTTTGCAATGTTTGTCCATCCATTCAGACGGATGGACGGACTTCCTTAAATTAATCTGAAGATGCTTCTGAACGGTATACCTTATGGTTGAGATTAATTTTTTACTATTATGGATATTATTCTTTGGGAACCTTCAAGAATATTAAAGAATTGAATATTTGAAGGACATTTCTTGCATCTTTTATTTGGTTAATTTTAGAAAAAAAGTTATACGTTATATTCCGTTCAGACAGATGGACAGACTTTTTTAAACTGACCTAGAAAGTGCTTCCGAACCGTATAAATTATGGTTGAGATTCGTTTTTGTCTGTACTTTACAAACACTAACAAAAATACATTATGGCACAACCACTTATAATGTTGTAAGTTAAAAAAAGAGGCTATTTTTTGAAGTAAAATTTTAATATTCTTTTCTTAGCTTAAAAGCTTTTTTTTATAGCCTTAATAATTTTTATTTCAAACTAACATCCATTAACTCTTTATATGTGAACTTTTCTTTTGATTTCCTTTATAAAATATTGCTTATTTTCTTTTAGTTGTTATTACTTTAAAGGTAAATATTTCTTCGTTAATGGTTTTACTATATATAACTTATAGCATTACTTTTAGCTTTTTATTTCTGTTTTTAACTTATTTTTCTTGTTTGCTTTTTAAAAACTATATGCATTTGTTAAAATGCTGTTTTTTTAGTTGTTGTTAAAACAAACTCCATTTACTTTTTCACCTACCATTCATCTTACGATGTTTTATTTTATTTTTTTTTACAAAACTTTTTTTTTTTTTTATAAATTTGCATAACTTTTCCGTAAACACGTTCAATAACCTTTTCTGTGTTTTATATATTTTTTTAATGGTGTTGGTTTTGTTTTTGTGTTTATTTAAGGTATTTCTTTGTATAACCTTTATTTTTTTCCCTGTTTTTAAGAAAAAGGAATATAGATGAAGATGGTATTAAGAGAGAAAGCAGAAAAAAGAGTTTTATATACTATATATTTTTTATGGTAGTTTTATTAATGGCTTTAATGCTTAAACAAAGTCGTAAAGTATTTTTTTGCATGCTGGTATTTTTATTTATTTTTTTATTTTATATTTTTAAAAAAATTTTTCACTGTTCTCTTGTGAAAAAAGAAGTCATAGAGTATAAAGTTTAAATAGCATCACGTATAATTTTTCTATGTCTTTCTACGTTTTGTTCTACATTTAAATTCGTTCGTCTACAATTCACGTTGAATAAATGTTGGTGGCGTTGATGAATTGCAATGCCATCATCAACAGCAACAACAATAACAACATGAGGATGTGTATATAAAGCTTTAGAATTTTACAGTGTTGTTTTTTAGTTAACCAACCATTCAAGCGCCTAAGAGCAGGTAACAAACCAAAACAAATCATTTCAAAAGATACTATAGGTAAATGTATGTTGTTAGATGATTTCTGTTGTAAAATGCTTTTTCTTTTAATCGTATTGTGACGGAAATGTTAAAGGCGTTTCGTCTCGTTTTTTCAAAGCAAAGAAAATAAATGTTTATTTTGAATAAGGAAAAGGATTTAAAAAAAAAATATAAAAAGGGTTTAAAATAAATTGCATAATATATTAAAATAAAAATTTATTTGGTTTTTCACATAAATCTTTTGTAAATAAAGGTTAAACATAGTTAAAATCATGTTTAAACTAATATAGAATTAAAATGTTTAATATACTTTAAGGCGCCTGACAAGCTAAGAGAATTTGAATACTTAAATACAGAAATTCCTTTAAAAACCTAACCCATCTTATACAAAAGTTTTTTTTTGTTAAAGAGAGATCTACTTATAACTTAAAATTTATTTATAAAATATATTGCCTACTTTTAGGCTTTTTAAAAAAATGCCACATATACTCTTTCTTAAAAATTTCCATTGTGAACTTTCTTACTTTTTTTCTCTTAAACCATATCTCTCTATTTCAACTCATTAAACATAATAAAAAATATATAGCCTACCTTAAGGCTCTTCCCACAATTTTCCTCTTACAGACATTTTTAATTTCCGTTCTTTTATTCTCCTTTTCAAATATTCATATCCATCTTTAATTTTATTACCGTATTTCCAATTTAATGTTCAATAAAAAATCTTTAACATTATCTACTGATGGTAGATAGCTGATAGGTAGTAAAATGTTAAAAGGAATTTTATATTTATTCTTTGGATCGTAATCATATGAATAAAAACTGATACATTCATATGCTTACATTGACTTTAATGTGGTTTTTGATTGTGCGTTTCATGAACCAGCAAACCAAATTAAGCCAAAGGCTGTACTTACATTTATAACAAACATTTCCAGTCATTCCATATTACTTCATAACACCGTGTGTAACTGCATAACCCAACACTACGTCTTCACTTTACCATCATCTTTATTGAACTAAAACTTTCGTTCGTTATTCAGGACAGGTGTATATGCCATGTACGTTCTTAACATTTATGGTCATGCATTATAAATGAAAAGAAGTCTTACCATTAATGCAATCAGTAAATATTTTCTATAATTAGTGATTGCTCTTGTGTAAGTGTCTCGCACTGCTTGCAAGGAAAATTAATGGGACAATGAAGAAAGAGTTGAAGGCATAATGAATTTTTAAGAAAAAATCCTTTATTGTTATAATAAATAAAAAGAAAAGTGTTTAAATATAAATGATTTATAAATTAATTAAAAAAGGATTCTTTGCAAGGAAACTTATTTAAGAGCATAATATTATTAAGAATAACTTATTTTATATTCAGTCAATTTTGAACGGTAGTAAATGCTATTACTACTTTTTCTTATTAAAGAACAAAATAAATTATTTTTATGTTTAAATAAATATGTTGTCGAAAAATATGCCTTTTTTGATTCAGCAATAATGCTCCCGAAAGTATGCTAATGTTGTTCTTTATAATTTTTAAATATAAGAAAAAGAAGAAGAATTCTAAAGAACTAAACTGAACTAGAATTAACTAGAACTGAACTAGAACTGAACTAGAACTGAACTAGAACTGAACTAGAACTGAACTAGAACTGAACTAGAACTGAACTAGAACTGAACTAGAACTGAACTAGAACTGAACTAGAACTGAACTAGAACTGAACTAGAACTGAACTAGAACTGAACTAGAACTGAACTAGAACTGAACTAGAACTGAACTAGAACTGAACTAGAACTGAACTAGAACTGAACTAGAACTGAACTAGAACTGAACTAGAACTGAACTAGAACTGAACTAGAACTGAACTAGAACTGAACTAGAACTGAACTAGAACTGAAGTAGAACTGAACTAGAACTGAACTAGAACTGAACTAGAACTGAACTAGAACTGAACTAGAACTGAACTAGAACTGAACTAGAACTGAACTAGAACTGAACTAGAACTGAACTAGAACTGAACTAGAACTGAACTAGAACTGAACTAGAACTGAACTAGAACTGAACTAGAACTGAACTAGAACTGAACTAGAACTGAACTAGAACTGAACTAGAACTGAACTAGAACTGAACTAGAACTGAACTAGAACTGAACTAGAACTGAACTAGAACTGAACTAGAACTGAACTAGAACTGAACTAGAACTGAACTAGAACTGAACTAGAACTGAACTAGAACTGAACTAGAACTGAACTAGAACTGAACTAGAACTGAACTAGAACTGAACTAGAACTGAACTAGAACTGAACTAGAACTGAACTAGAACTGAACTAGAACTGAACTAGAACTGAACTAGAACTGAACTAGAACTGAACTAGAACTGAACTAGAACTGAACTAGAACTGAACTAGAACTGAACTAGAACTGAACTAGAACTGAACTAGAACTGAACTAGAACTGAACTAGAACTGAACTAGAACTGAACTAGAACTGAACTAGAACTGAACTAGAACTGAACTAAAACTGAACTAGAACTGAAGTAGAACTGAACTAGAACTGAACTAGAACTGAGCTAGAAGTGAACTAGAAGTGAACTAGAACTGAACTAGAACTGAACTAGAACTGAACTAGAACTGAACTAGAACTGAACTAGAACTGAACTAGAACTGAACTAGAACTGAACTAGAACTGAACTAGAACTGAACTAGAACTGAACTAGAACTGAACTAGAACTGAACTAGAACTGAACTAGAACTGAACTAGAACTGAACTAGAACTGAATTAGAACTGGACTAGAACTGAACTAGAACTGAAATAGAACTGAACTAGGAATGATTTAGAACTGAATAGAACTAAACTGTGAAGAATTGAACTAGTATTAAAAAGGGAATGAACTCGAACTGAACTAGAACTGAAATGGAACTGAACTGAACTTTAAGAACTAAACTTAAAACGAATTAGAACTGAACTTAAGATGTAGTAAAATTTTAATTGTTTGAAATTTTCAACATTTTTTAAATGTGTCCTGAAAATAATATCCTTAATGTTCAATTGCTTCAATTTAAATGATGTGAACACAAACATTAATGTTTCATATATTTTACCAAAATATATTACCACTATAATAAATAATCTCTCATCCTACACAAATCCAAGCACACATATACACATACATACAACACTTATTGATATACAAATACATTAACAAATACTAAACATGTTATTGTTTTTGTATAAGTACTTGCTACATGTTGACATTATTGTAGTACAAACATGATGATGATGACTACGACGACGATGATGCTATTGTAAAATTTTGCTGTTGTTTTTGTTATTTATGTTATATTGTCTTAATGTCAGGGTGACTGGCTGGCAGGCGTAAGTCTACTCCTGCTTTTAAATATATAATAAGTGTCTGTTGGCATGAATATTTGTATACAACAACTAAAAATGGAATTTGGTTTTAAATTTATATAGATGTATTTGCTCTAAAGCAGTTTAGTTTGGTATGTGTATGTGTTTGTGATAAATTTCCATTTCGTGTTAAAGTAATTTGTCACAAACACGCCTACAATTGTTTTAATAAAGAAAAAAAAAAAATGTTTAAAACAAACAACTAATGAAATCTTGCATGTATCCTGTTCAACAACTGTAAAATCGTTAGTTTTATTGTTATTTCAAATGCAATGATTAAAAATAAAGGTATTTAGTATTTAAAACATGACATGCTAATAAATTTTAAATTGCATTTACTTGTAGATCTAAATACAACTATGTTGTTACTAAGGGATAGTGTAACTATTCATAGCTCATGTTAAACTAAGTAGATACACAATTAAGTTTGTTTTTTCTAGAGAAAATTAATTTAGAAATTACTTTAGAATTTTAGAATTACTTTTGCATTTGAAATGTAATTGTTTAAATGTGATATCTAATGTGGGTTATTATATAAATGAGTTACAATTAAGAAGCAGACTTTAAGGAGAATGTGTAACTAACTTATGTTTAAGATAAAACAAAAGAAAATTAATTAATGTGGGTAAATTTCATTAAAGGAATTTAATTTGTTGTAAAAAGAAATTAATGCAAGAAGTTAAATGTGAACTTAGTTTGAACTGAGCTAGAACTGGACTAGAACTGAACTGGAACTGAACTAGAATTGAACTAGAACTTAACTATAACTTGTCTAAATTTAATTTATTTTTTCTTTAAAACTAATGTATTTTTATATGTATATTTTTCCCTCATACTAAATAAAATATTAGATATGCATTTAATTTGTTAAATAAAATCTCCCACTTAAAATGCTCAAGGCTATTTCAAGTGTTACACTTACTACAAGCAATTTAACTCCCCGCCTTTCATTTTTCCTTGAACAAAAAAAAAAAAAAAAAAAAAAAAAAAAAAAAAAAAAAAAATGACAGAATATTTAAAAAACAGTCCCTTAGAAAACATCAAGTATCCCCAATGAAAAAAAAAAAAAAAATATATATGACAAGGCCTTAGGTAGGTTTGAGTGAGAGAAGTTTGCTAAAAAATTCATGCAACAATAAAGTTTCTTAATGGATTTTTATGTTGTTAAAATTATAAATCGTATTTAGGCCTGTATGACATGCCACGTGAATATTGCTACTTGTGAACAATATTCTTATCCTTGAAATGAGATGAAAATTAAAAACTTTTGCTAAACTCACGAAATATCCAAATACAATAAAAAAAACTCGCAAGAAATCTTACAAAGGCTGTGTTGTATAAGATATTTTTCGGTTTCTTATAAGTTTGAAGTTCGAACAAAAAAAACCTAAAAAAATTTGTTGTTAAAGAAAAACGCATATCAAATTACTGAAGCATAACTTTGTTACAAAAAAAAAAAAAAAAAAAACAAAAAAGGACACTTAAATATAATATGGCATAAAAAATAAACCACGAACGCTAACACATTCACTGGCACATGTAAAATAGAATTTAAACTTGCCTTTTTAAATGGTATGTGTGTGAGGACAAGTGAGGACAAAAGGACGAAATCTGACCAGTAAACTAACAAATTTATGTGGGGTTTTCTGTCTTTTTTATAAATTTATATATGGATGGTATAATTTTTTTCATTATTGTAGTTTTTTTTATGCTTGTTGTTAAGGCATTAAAGATTTTTCAGAAAATTGTTTAACTAAATGATCCATCACCGTTACAGTAAATCTATCAGAGGGTAAGAGAGTGTTGATATAATGAAAACATGAGCACCATCACTAACAAAAATAAATCTAAAAGGAAATTGTTTGTAACTGAGATGTTGAGAAGGAAATAAATAACCCAGCGAAAGTGTAAAGAAATTTTATAAAAATACAATTTTTTTATTTTATTTTAGTTTTGTTCTGGTTGTTTTATAATTCAGTTGTAGTTCAGTTTTAGTTCAGTTCTAGTTCAGTTCTAGTTCAGTTCTAGTTCAGTTCTAGTTCAGTTCTAGTTCAGTTCTAGTTCAGTTCTAGTTCAGTTTTAGTTCAGTTCTAGTTCAGTTCTAGTTCAGTTCTAGTTCAGTTCTAGTTCAGTTCTAGTTCAGTTCTAGTTCAGTTCTAGTTCAGTTCTAGTTCAGTTCTAGTTCAGTTCTAGTTCAGTTCTAGTTCAGTTCTAGTTCAGTTCTAGTTCAGTTCTAGTTCAGTTCTAGTTCAGTTCTAGTTCAGTTCTAGTTCAGTTCTAGTTCAGTTCTAGTTCAGTTCTAGTTCAGTTCTAGTTCAGTTCTAGTTCAGTTCTAGTTCAGTTCTAGTTCAGTTCTAGTTCAGTTCTAGTTCAGTTCTAGTTCAGTTCTAGTTCAGTTCTAGTTCAGTTCTAGTTCAGTTCTAGTTCAATTCTAATTTAGTTTTGGTTCAGTTTTCTTTAAATTGTTTTTATTACTGGGTTGTTTAATAAAAAGAAAAAATGTTTATTTGCTGCCAACAAAATAGAAAACATTTTGCTTGCAAAGTGGAAAAGAAATTCAAAGTTTTTATCTACAATTTTCGGTTGATAAAAGTATGTTAAAAATTTTTATCCCACTTTCTTTGGCGATTTAACAAATCAAGCGTAACAACATTTATTTTGATTTTTTTTCTCTATTTTCAATATCTTTAAAAAATGTTTTTTCTTAGGCTAAAATTAAAACGTTTTGGTATGAGGAAATGTCAGTTGAAAAAAGGAAAGAAAAATATATTTTCTATTTTTGATAAATAATGAAATATAGACCCTTATCTAAGAGATTAGAAGAACAGCAAAAGTAAAAAAAAAGAAACAATATTTACATGGCCATCATTACAAATTGGGTGAAAATGATAAGAATAGAAAAACAAGCAGAAAAAAACTTGAAAAAAATATGATGAATAAATGAATTTATAATAAAGCCACAACAGAAAAAAAAAAAAAAAATAATAAAAAATAAAAAATGGAAAATAAAAACTGAAATTTAATAAATTGTAGCATATTTACAGGAGGCTTAACATAATTGGTTGGTGTAGCTGTTAATGTAAAGTAAGAGAGGTGGTAATAGAAACAAAATAAACAAGCAGGGTGATAATGAAATTTATACTAAATTTTTATTTTTTAAATAATATATAAAAAGGAAAGAAATAAAAAAAAAAAATTTTTAAAATTATTAAAAATTAAACTGAAACCAGGAGAGGGGTTTTTTTAATTAAGTCAATTTTATAGAAAAAAAAAAATTCCAAACACAGACCTCAAAATTAATTAATACAAATTAGTTATTATGTTTTTTTAAAGGCTTTGAAAGCTATATAAACTTAAGGAAGATCCTTTTTTATTATTACCAGAGGAACGTCTTGATAATTTTCATACTTACAACAAAAAGAATTTATTCCTGGTATAATGCCTCACTCTATATTTTCTTTATGGATAAAAAATATATTAAATTTTTTCTCACTTTGTCCTTAGAAATTCGGCTTCTTGTGGGGTCTTCCTACTTATTTACTTATATTAAATACAATTTATTAAAGGTACAACAAATATTTTAAGTAAAACTGTCAACAATATTTTAACACACCCGCCCACAAAAACACCACAAATGGCTTTGCTTAAAAAAAAAAAATATATATATATATATATATATATATATTCTTATATAAATGGTAAAGCATACTTTGAGGCAACTCTTGGTGTCGTTAATAAATGCAAATATTTAGGCAACATTTTCCTGGAATTTATTTATTTATTTTTTACGTTACACTTTAATTTAAATAAATTAAATTATTAGGGGAATTTAAGGGAAGTTTTATTCAGTTAGAAAATAAATTAAATAATAAAAATAAATAAATAAGTAAATGAATAAAAAAATTTGTAGAATATATAAATTTATAGTTCATTTCTAAGCGATAAAAACTAAACTAATTGTCTTATAAATATATTAAAAAATTTCGGAAATTTTATTTAAAGAATATATTTAATTTCCTTGTTGCTTTAATATTATTATTTTTTATTTTTTTATTTTGTTGTTTTGAAAAATACTTAAAATTGTTTGTTTTAGTTATTTCTGAAATTATTTTTTTAAATAAATGCAAATATTTTAATGATTCTTTAGAGTTAAGAAAATTCTCTTGTATAACAGTTATTCTTAAGCTTTTGTTAAATTAGAAAATAAAGTTTAATTCATTATTTTACTAAGATTTTTAATAAACATTTTGAAATTACTTTTTTGTATAGCTTGGCGTATGATTAATATTAATTATGGAGTTTAGTTAGAAAAATAAGCATAACTTAATTATTGAAGGGAATATTGTTTCCATTTAAAATGCTCATGAAAGCAAAGACTGACCGTTTTCTAATGAAACTAAAGCTGAATTATTTGGTGTAAAATTGGAATATTCCTGTGACGAATAGGAAAAAATTACATAATTAATTTTTATTACTTTTCAGGAGATCGTTTTTAAGGTTTAAAGTTAAAATTAAAGGTTATGGGTATATAATTTTAAATTATCTTCAGGGTAATTATGAATCATGAATTTTAATTTAGTAATTTAGTGGAAAAAAAGCCTTTGTTAATTTATACAATTTTTACATTTCGAAAAAAGTAAAATTAAATGAATTATATTGTTAAGCAGATTACTATTTTCTAAAGTAATGGACAGATATGTTAGGAAACACAACAATTCTAAAAATTTAAAGAAACCGAAAACGACATATCTTAAGTTATGTAGAAATTGAAGCTTGACCTACTCATAATGATTCTAAGGGCGCTTCTTACATTTGACATGAGTCTTGAGTAAACAAAGTAGCCAATTCTTGATTGGTTAACATGATAGCTCGAAGGTCGTACGAGCAATGAAGTAGAATCATGATAGGAATGATAGGACCACACTACTTGCCAGAAAATGAGTAAAATTGAAGGCTAGTAGAGAGTTAAGAAAAGAAAGAAAAAGGAATTGATTAAATCCCACCTATAACGTTGAAATATTTTATAAGGTCACTGAGTATAGCGTACGTTATTTCAAAGAGGTTGTATAATAAATATTTTCCAAAGAATTTATGTATAGATGAGTTCAAGGCTGGGCATTCGCATAGAAGGTGGAAAACCGTTTCCTCCTTATCGTGATCTTCGCAACTGCGAAAATGTTAATTAAAAGGGAGATATATTCTGCTTATATATTTCCCAATCGTTCAGTGACCTGTGAATATTGCTAGTCTCGAAATGTCTCTATGTTTATGACTCTGAAGTTGCATCGATTCATTGTACGTAGGCCTTGTTTCATTCGCAACTCTACATTTATACATTGTTCTCTATCTATTATTTGCCTTGTCAAGATAGTGTTTGAAGATACCGCTTTTAATGAAATCTAGCGGCATTGCAACTGATGCCGCTGAGGATACATCTAAAGCAGAACCGCTCGAGCTAATTCGTCTGCTGGTTCATTGCCATAGTAGTCTCTATGAGCAGGATCCAAATAATAGTAACGTTATGCAACTGACTTAGTTCGAACAGTTCTTTCTTACACTGTTTGACTAAAATAGAGATTGTTGTGTACGATTTGAGTGATACAATTGCCGCTTGGCTATCGACGAATATACCAATATTCCCTTGTATATTTCTATCACGAAGTTCTTCACACGCTTCTCTGATTGCCAGTATTTCTGCCTGAAACACACTTGTCTCGTCAGAAAGACGATATGAAAGTCTTAGTCCAAGTTCTTCGGAAAAGCACCTGATCCAACACCACAGATCATCTTAGGACCATCGGTGTTTATTTTGATGTTGTAAAGTTCCCAAAAGTCTCCCATTTTTCATTCACTTCGGAAAGGAAATAAGATATTCGTGGTGCATTCTAAGTCTATATAGGGAGGCATGTAGTTAGAGTATTGATTCCACGACGAGAGTATTACATTACATATCCTAGCATGTCTATATGTTCGTGCTTTTCAGCATCTAGTCGCAGATACTCTTACCGCACTATTAGTTGATGAAGCCATTATATGTAGGTCTGTAGGTATGAGGTGCACAATAGTATTTAGAGCCTCTGAATGACTAGTTTGTAGAGCACCCGTAATACCAATGGAGGTAGAGCTTTGAATTCTGTATAGCTGATCCACAATGTTTTTCTTACTTGTGGCGGTCCAACATACAAGAGATCAATATATGAGTATAGGCCGTAATATTGCCGTGTACAGCCACTTTGAGAGGGACTTAAGCCCCATTTCATACTAAACAAATCTACGACATTAATTGTTGAAAAAGGTGAGTACTGGAAAAGATATCGCTTATCACGTTCATAAACATTCCTGATACCATTATCACTACGACCTTAACTCCCTTGCCATTCAATTTAATCAGGATGGTATAAATGTCACAACTGTGGGGATATTACACCACATTGAGGTGTTCTCCGTCTTACCTGCTTTAGCTTCATACTGTTGCCCAGATTTGCTCGTTTCTAACATCGAAAATTCTGCCATTTTGTACTGTTTAAATTCAAGTGATCGTTCTCTAAATATAACAACTTCGTGAAGAGCTGTCTCTGTATATTGACCCTTTAGATAGGCATGTTGACTTTCGGAAAGTCCTGAAGTACTCCAAGACGCTGCCTTTTATGTAGATCAATAAGTCTTTCAAGTGTTTTAAGCCCTTTTTTAAATCATCTAAATCACTCACAACAAGTTGTCTCAGCTGAAATATGTTAACTTCCATCAAAATACCACTTTTTTCGTAGTGGTTTTCTTTAAAAGATAATCATGTAGTAAAACTAACTCATGGCATTTAATTAATTACATTAAATATCTACAGAAATTTGAAACAATTTTTTATTAGACATCTTGACGTATGATTAATATTAATTATTGTGTTAAAGTAGTAAAATAATAATAACTTTCTTGTTAAAAGATATTAAGAAATCATTAAAATACCTTATGAAAACTTAGATTTAACGGTATAAAATATACTTAAATTTGTTTTTAAAAAATGTTGATTAACAAAAATTAAAAAAAAAAAAAAAAAAAATTGAAATCTTCTTTTGAAAATTTTAAATAGAATTTTACTTATTTTTATTTCTGTGTTAAAACATTATCTTATTACTTTAAAATTAATCTCTATTTTCTTATAAAAAATTTTTCTATTAATTGTTAAATTCCCAATATATTTATTTCCTTTAAAAAACCTCTTTAATTTCCCCTTTAAATTGATCACTATGATTATTTCCTTTATAAATTGCCACTTCCATAACAAATCATTTATTTTAATTTTTTTATATAATTTTTTTATTCTTTACTCTTTCAAAGTTCATTTACTTTATTCATTAGTTCGTTTATTTCTCTGACAATTAGCACTAATTTTAGCTCATCATTCATGTTATAGTCTGTCATTATTTAAATTTCAAGCTGGTGTTGAGGCTGCTCTACTATTTCTACTGCTCTACTTTTGAATATGTGTATAAGTATAAAGCCAAAGTAAATTGCCCCTTTTGTTCAATGAAATTGTGTGTATGATGTTTTTTTATTTTTTTTTTTATTACGCACATAAGTTTTAACTAATAAATTACTTAAATTAACGTCTATTTATTGTATTCGACAGTTGGGTTTTTTTAAACCTCTTTTTTTATACAAAATGTAAGTAATTTTATGTAGCTACTATTCTCACACTTTTTTTTTAAATTTTTACTACTAAGGGGAATTGCCTGAGTTAAAAACTATATAAATATTGTCTCAGTGTTTTTTTTTTAGTAATTTTTATTTTAGAGTTGATGTAGCTGATGCTATTGATGGTGTTGCTTGTACTGCTGCTGCTATTGTTGTTGATGATGATGAGTTCAGATATAAAACATAACAAATTATAGGTGATTTACAAACAACAACAGCATCATCATCAACAACATCAAGTTACATTAGTTTAAATTGAAGGGGTAAGAGACAAGGACCAAAGTAAAATTTATATATAAAAAATCATGTTAAATATTTAAGGCTTGAGTATTTGTTTTACAGGAAAAAATTGTGTGTTTTATAAATTTAACAATAAATATAAAAAAGGGCGTCTATAGTCTGCTTGTAAAACAATTGTATGTACAAGAAAATAAATTTAAAATTTATTTATTTATATATGTATAAATTTTTTAAAGTGATTGACACAAGTGATTTAAAAAAATGTTTTTTTTTTTTTTTTTTTTTTTTAATGGAAATAAAATAAAATATTTATAAAGTAATACAGTTTTATTTATTTAAATAAAATAGCTTTAATAGTAGTTAAATGGTTGCGTTAAAAGAACTGAACTTTAATTCGTAATAAACTAAAAATTTTAATTTTTTTTATTTGAGTCTTCGTAACGTATGATTAATATTAATTTGTAAGTTATGTGGAAAGAAGTAACGTAATGTTCATTCTATTATAGAAAATTTATTTGTTGAAAATGCTTATAAAACTTTAGCTTTTAAGGCTTAAAATATACTATTTAAATTGTTTGATTAAATCCTTTCAGAGGGGATAATTTAACAAATAAAAAAATTATATTAAAAAGTATGGAAAATATTTAAATAATTTGTTGAAAAATAAAATACATATAAAATGCTGAACTCTAAGAAAATTTATTAAAAACAAGATCATTTGTTTTTCAATATTAAAATTTTAATTTAAATTTTAAAATACTCTGGCGTATGATTAATATTAATTTAAAAATTATGTTGGGAAAAGTGTTTTTACGTTTTTTTGGATAAAGAAATTGTAAACATTTAAATTTAATATGGAAGATGAGGATTATGAATTTTAAATAAGCTTAAATTCTTATTATCAAATAACATAAGGAAGGGATAATTTTAATAATTAAACAAAAATATTGAAAAACTTTACAAATTATTAAAACAATTTGTTTTAAAAATACTACATTTTTAAAGCTAAATCTTAAGAATATTAACTTAAAATAAGAAAATCAGTGTTTAATAATGATATGTATAAAAAATTTTACACTTCAATTTTGGTTAACTCTGACGTATGATTAATATTAATTAAGAGGTTATGTTGGAAAAATAGCTTTTACTTTTGTTTAAATAAAGAAATTGCATATACTTAAATTGATTATAGAAGCTAAGCATTCAGGGTTTAAAATAAGCTTAAATGCTTCTTATCGATTTACATTTTGAAGGGATAATTTGAATGATCAATGAAAAATATTATAAAATTTTTAAACGTTTGTTTCATACTTTTGAAAATTTTATTTTTCTTTAAAAATTATGAAATTGAGAAGGCAAAATTTTGTATAATATATACTCAAAAAAATAATGATTTTGTTGAAAATGTAGCATAAGTTTTTTTTTAAACTTAAACTTCAAGATACGCTAACGTATAATTAATATTAGTTAAGAGATTGTGTTGAAAAAAATACCTTTACATTTGTTTGGATAAAGAAATTGTAACTATTTAAATTGATTATTGAAGCTGATAATTGGGGGTTTAAAATAAGCTTAAATGCTTTCTATAGAATTACATTAATAAGCAATTATACCCGAATATTAATAGAAGAATATTTCAAACGTTTTTAATTTATTCCAAATTTTTTCACATACTGTTGATATAAGGATTTATTATAATATTTGTACAATAATAAGCTGCATTCCTTGTGTGGTATTCCGTAGAAAAAAAGAATTGAATATAAAGAGTTTTATAAAAAAGCAGTATTTGTGGATAGTTTTACTTCATTAAAAAACAAATCGCGGCTAAATGACATTGTATCTTGATAGAAGTTTATGAAGGTCATTCTTTGGCTGAGACAATTTTTCATGAGTGGTTAAAATGATTTAAAAGTAGTGATTGGAAGAAGCTTGAGATGAAATATGAGGCTTGCTCTATCACGACTAGTGCCAAGCGCAGAGCCAGTGGGAATATATATGTGTATCAGCAAATGGATTCATCAAAAAGTAAGAAAATTGTGTACCATACGATCTGTAGCCAACAGACGACCGTAGGTGATTTTATTTATGTCCTTAATGCTACTTCAAAGCCACAAAACGTAGTAGTTTTTCTTTTGAATCGTTACAGACGATAAAAAATGGATCCAATTTGTAAAATCGACATTATGACCTGTAAACCGCTTTAAGTGATCATGTGAGATCATGTGAATGGCCAAAATGTGCGACACGATTCCACATTTTTTCAGCATGACAATGCTCGTTCTTATGTTACGCGATCAGTTAAAATTAGGAAAATATTTAGAAAATAGTTCACCCGCTGTTCTATGAAACTATTTTTTACTTCATTCGATTCCAAGCTAGAATAAGTTTCATTTCAAAACCATAAAAAATTGGCTTTATTTGTTTCTGGCCTCAAAAGATAACAAGTTGGTTTAAGATAAAATCCATAAATTGCCAGAAAGAAGGAAAAAAAGTCATGGATTCCCATAGACAATATTGTAAGTAAAACAAAAATTTAAAATATTACAAATTTTTCATTAAAACACAATGGAAATTAAAGCATATTTTACATTTTATTTTAAATATTAAAATCTTAGCTTTTATAATTATTTTAGTTGAAAATAATATTCCTTTTAATGAAGAAGTTATGTTTAGTCTTCTAATAAAATCTTATAATTAATATTAATCATACGTCAAGGTATTCAAAAATTAAATTCTAAAAATATTTATAAAAAATTATATAAAAATAATTAATTAAATTTTACTTTATAATTCAGCAAAAATTTAAGAATAATTTTTATACAAGATAATTTAGTTAATTTTAAAATAACTATAAAATAATTTTATTTAATTAAAAAATTAATTGCAAAAAATATAATAATATATAATATCCCTTTATTATATTCATCATCTGACTTTTTCGTAAGTAAATATTCTATGTTTAGACCAGATGGTTTAGCTTTAATAGCATTAAAAAAATAGTATTTGTTTTCACAAGCATTTTTGTTGAAAACTATTTTCCTTTTAATCAAGAAGTTAAGTTTATTATAAACAAACCTCATAATTAATATTAATCATACGTCATAATATTTGAAATTTTTGTTTTTTTTTTAACATTTATACAACATTGTAGGAAAGTAATGACTTAAATTTACTTTCTAATTTGGCTAATCCTTTAGAATAATTGCTATATAAACGAATTTTGTTTGACTGAAATTTGTAAAATAAATTTTTTTATTATATTATCAGCTGACTTGTTTTTAAACAAATATTAAATTTTTAGACTACATAGTTTAACTTTAGTGGCAGTAAAAAGGTTAATATTTTTTTCAAAAGCATTTTATTTAACAATATTCCCTCTAAATATGAAGTTTTCTAACTAAACCCCTTTTCTAACCAAAGTTCATAATTAATATTAATCATACGTGAACCTGTTCGAAAAATTTATTTTCACAATAATAAAAAAAATGTTTGGGAAAATATCTAATAATATTTTATTTTCTAACTAAGTAAATTCATAAGAATAATTGCTTTATAAGATAATTTGGTTTGCTTTAAAACAACTATAATACAATTTCATTTATTTAAAAAATAAATTGGTAAAATATGTGTATATTCCTCAATACATTGATGATCAGAATTTTTCTTAAACTAATGTTTAGACCTTTTTGGCTTTATTTCCATTAAAAAAGAAGACTTTTCTTTCAAATGACTTTAAATTGAAAGAAATATTCCTCTTAATAGAAAAGTTATTACTATTTTTCTAACCAAAGCCTATAATTAATATCAATCATACGTCAAGGTGTCTGAAAATATAGTTTTCACAATTTTTGTAAAAAATCCTATGAATGTTACTTTCAATAAAATACAGTTTGTCTTTTATTTGAAAATAACGAATATGTTAATAGAAAATTATGGAAATAAAAGTTTACTACCAATAAACATTGTAAATTTTATTTCATACCTCAAAACAAATATTAATATCGAGGAAAGTTTGAAGAAAGTTTGTAGTAATTTAGATATTGTAAATACTTAGAAAGGCTAGTGAAAGCTCAAAATTTTAAGGCTTAATAATAATGTTTGTCGTTTGAAATAATAACAATAATAAAATAAAAAAACTTTCAAAAGCTTAATTTTAAAATTTCTATATTTATTTTAATTTAAACTTGACATATTCATAGATCTACAATTTTAAATTACTCACTGCTAAGATGTAAACTTTAATTTTAATTTAATTTTAATTTAATTTCTCAACCACTCTGACGTATGATTAATATTAATTATGAGTTAACTTTTAATAATATAATTTAATATGTATTTTAGCTAAGATATTATAATTATTAGAAATTATTACTAAAATAAAGACTTTAAAGTTTAAAATAAGCTTAAAGACATTTCCAGAAAATACTTCATAAGCAGTAATAAAAAAAAAATATAGTCAAATCCCAAATTTAACAAAATTTAGATCGAATTATTTAAGGTTTAAGATTTTAAATTTAAAAAAATAAATTTTAAGAATATTAAGTGCTTATACAGACATACATACATACATATATCAATGCTGTCTGTTTTTAAATTAATTTAAATAAAAATTAATTTGACAGATGCTCTGACGTATGAATAATATTAATTATGAAATGACTTTAGAAAAAAAAAAAAAAAAAAAAACGTTTCTATAATAAGTTATCATACTATGAATTCTAGTCTTTAGTTTTATTTATAGTTTAGTCTTGTTTTATTTGAATTTAATTAAAATATTAAAAATTCTATAAAATTTATTTTATTGAATTTAATCTAAAGTCTTTTTAAATTGTTTCATTTTTCATAGAATTAATTTCCTTTTTATTATAGGATTTTTAAAGTACCTATATACATCTACTTTTATTATTTTGATTGCTATTCTAATAAACCAGTCAAATAAATTTCTATTTAAAAACACATACATATGTGTATATAAAAAATATAATAATATTCTCAATAAAATAATAAAATTAAATTGAATTTATTGGCAAAATTCAAAAACACTGACACATAAATATAACATCAATACCAAATCAATACAATTTGTTATATTTGCTCGTTTATTATACACGTGTGTGTTTATGTGTGTGTGTGCGTGTCAATGAAATTTGCCATAAATACAATTTTATGTATGATTGTTTTTGAGTTAACAATTTTTCAAAACAGTATTAAATTGTATTTTATAGACTTTCTAATAGTATTTGTAAAACACACAGAATAGTACAAAGTTAAAATCTAATTAACCTAAATAAAATTGAAAATTTAAATATTACATATTTTAAAAATCAACAGGAAATTTAAAAATATCGTCTTTATAAATTCTTCAATTGAATTTTTTATTTAAATTAAAAAAAAAAAAAAAAAATGATTCCCTCATAAAAAAAATGAAAACTCTCGCGCTTAAAATTTATTAAATTATATAAATTTCCTACTGGCATGTATTCATCGTTTTTTTAGTCTACATATTTATTTTCAATTTTAGTGTTTATATAATAAATGTTTATTTTAATAATTTGTTTTCTACTTGTGTCAGCTTTTATATATTTGTATTTAGTTTTGAATATTTTAACATCAACCTAAAATTTGTGGTTTTCATAAATATTATTACACATCAAATTCAATTGACATTTATGAAAATGAAAAGTGTGTTTTTGTATTCCACACATATAAAATATTCATTAGACAGTTATGAGACTTTAAAAGGAAATAAACGAAATAAATAAATTTTGAATAAAAGGGCAATTTACTAAAGAAACTATAAAATATGTTAATGTTAAGTAAGAAAATAAATATTAGAAATTAAATCTTTTATATATAAATATTATAAAAGGGTATTTACATTTCCTTTATTTCTCATCAAAAACCGATTTTGTTCAAAAATAAAAAAAGGAAATTTTTCCACTTTTTTGGAAAAAATTCCCATTTTTTTAAAATGGGAATTTCTAAAAAATTAAAAAAAATCACCTTCATCCAATGTTTATTATGACATTTCCTGGTATGAAAATTAATTCATTATATGTATGATAACATGTCTGAATCATTTCAGTTGTATTCGGAATGAAAATGGTTTTAACTTCGGTTTGGGTAGGATTCTAGTCTGGATTAATTCGGTTTCCTAGACCCTGCGGCTGACTTATTTTCAACTCTGACTTATTTTAAACTCCGGCATCGCTAAATCAAAATTTTCTGAATGGCATGACTGTTTATTTTACTTTCTCAAGCGTATTGTAAAAATTGTAAAAATAAATAAAAACGAAAAATCACACAAAATATCAAAAATGTATTATCAAAAAGGAATTATACTTAGCCCAAAAATGATGAAAAATTATCATAAAATTGTGGGTTATTTCTCTTATAAAATTTTAACCAAATTTTTATAGGTATTTTTGGACGATTTTTCTGTGTTTGCTTTGTGTACTTTGATGGCAGCCATTTTTTTTTATCGTGCCGATATAGTTTTTTTAATTTGTTCAGTTTAAGCGATTTTTGTTTAGGAAATTTCATTTATTGTTTTTGTGATTTTTTTTATCGATTTTTTTATGACAAATCCCCATTCTTTTAGTTTGGGAATTTTATTTTCGCTTTGGCGATTTTTTTCGTTCTGGCGTTTTCTTCAATTTCGCGTATTTTTTTTTTTTTTTTTGGCCAATTAGTTAGTTTTTGTTCTTTTTTGTCCATTTTCGGGAGTATCCCCATTCTTTTAGTTTGGGAATTTTATTTTCGCTTTGGCGATTTTTTTTCGTTCTGGCGTTTTCTTCAATTTCGCGTGTTTTTTTTTTTTTTTTTTTTTTGGCCAATTAGTTAGTTTTTGCTCTTTTTTTCGTTAAGACATTTTTTTTCTTTTTGTCGATTTATTTTTTTTTTTGTTACTTTTTGTTGTTTTTTTATTTTGGCGTTTTTTTTTTTTAATTTTTCCATTTGGTCATTTATTGTTCTTTCAGACAACTTTGTTAATTTTGGTGATTTATACAGTTTGAAAAACCCTTATTTCATTTGGCGATTTCTTTTAGTTTAGGAATTTTATTTTCGCTTTGGCGATTTTTTTTCGTTCTCCCGTTTTTTTCAATTTCGCGAATTTTTTTTGGCCAATTATTTAGTTTTTGTTTTTTTTTCCATTTTCGCTATTTTTTTTTTGTCCGTCTTGTCGATTTATTTTCCGATTAGGCGTTTTTTCCATTTCAGTATTTTTATTAATTTAGGCATATTTTCTACTTGGTAGTATGTTTTTCGGTAAGGCATTTTTCTTCTTTTTTTCGATTTATTTTTTTGTTACTTTTTGTCGTTTTTTTATTTTGGCATTTTTTTTTTAATTTTTCCATTTGGTCATTTATTGTTCTTTCAGAACACTTTGTTAATTTTAGTGATTTATACAGTTTGACAGATTTTTATTTTTGCAATTTTATTCGTTTTTTTTTGTCAGTTTTTTCCGTCTTGTCGATTTATTTTTCCGCTTAGGCTTCTTATTTTCGCTTTGACGATTTCTTTTGATTAGTTGTTTTTATTTTGACTTTGTTTCATTTATGATTTTATTTTCATTTGGTACTTTTTTCTTCGATTCTGTTAAGTTTGGATATTTATTAATTTTGGAATTTTTTTATTTCTGCAATTTTATTAATTTTGGCGTTTTTTTTTAGTTTTGAAAAATTTTTCCCGTTCTGGCGTTTTATTTTCTCATTTGTGTTTTTTTTTTCATTGTAGCGGTTTTATTTATTTAGGCGTATTTTTGTTTTGGCGATTTTTTCGATTAGTATTTTATTTTTTTTATTTTTTTTTTTATTTTGGTGTTTTTCGTTTTTGCGATTTTTTTCCGTTTGGTCGTTTTTGTTTTTGCTTTCTGACGATTTTGTACATTTTTAGTGATTTATTCACATTGTCGGTTTTTAGTTATTTTTAGGGGTTTCATTAATTTTGGAGTTTTATTTTTGTTTTGGTGATTTTTTTCCGTTTGAGCGTTTTTATATTTGATTTTTCGTTTTTATTTCTCGTTTTTTTTTTTTATTTTTCGCAATTTTATTCTTTTTGGCGTTTTTCTGTTTTGATGATTTTTTTCTCTTTCTGGCGATTTATTTTTTCATTTGTTTTTTTTTTTTCATTCTGGCGATTGTATTTATTTTGGTGTATTTTTGTTTTGACAATTTATTTCTCTGTTATGTTTTATTTTCGTTTTGGCGATTTTTTTTTCGATTAGTATTTTTTTTATTTTTATTTTGGCGTTTCACATTTTTGCGATTTTTTTTCCCTTTTATCGTTTTTTTTCTTTCTGACGGTTTTGTTATTTAAGTGATTTATTTATTTTGTCGGTTTTTTATTTTTAGTGTTTTTATTAGTTTTGGCATTTTATATTTGCTTTGGCGATTTATTTTTCCGTTTGGGCATTTTTTTTTGTTAGTGGATTTTTCATTTTTATTTGGCGGTTTTTTTTTTAATTTTTGAGATTTTGTTCATTTTGGCGTTTTTTTGTTTCGATGATTTTTTTCCCATTCTGGCGATTTATTTTTCCATTTGACCTTTTTCGTTCTTGCGATTTTATTTACTTTGGTGTATTTTCGTTTTAACGATTTATTTCTCTGTTATGCATTTTTTTTCGTTTTGGTGATTTTTTTTCGATTAGTATTTTTTTTTTATTTTTATTTTGGCGTTTTACATTTTTGCGATTTTTTTCCGTTTTATCTTTTTTTTTCTTTCTGACGGTTTTGTTATTTAAGTGGTTTATTTATTTTGTCGGTTTTTTATTTTTAGCGTTTTCATTAATATTGGCGTTTTATATTTGCTTTGGCGATTTATTTTTCTGTTTTGGGCATTTTTTTTGTTAGTGGATTTTTCATTTCTGTTTGGCGGTTTTTTTAATATTTGCGAATTTGTTCATTTTGGCGTTTTTTTGTTTCGATGATTTTTTCCAATTCTGGCGATTTATTTTTCCATTTGACCTTTTTCGTTCTGGCGATTTTATTTACTTTGGTGTATTTTCGTTTTAAAGATTTATTTCTCTGTTATGCATTTTATTTTCGTTTTGGCGATTTTTTTCGTTTATTAATTTTTTTATTTTGCGTTTTTAGTTTTTGCGATTTTTTTTTCTTTCTGAGGGTTTTGTTAATTTTGGTGATTTATTCATTTTTCGGTTTTTCACTTTAGCGTTTTCATTAATTTTGGCCTTTTTTGTTTGTTTTGGCGATTTATTTTTCCATTTAGGCTGTTTTTTCTTGTCGAGATTTTGTTTTTGTGATTTTTTGTCGTTTTTTTTTTTAATTTTGGGTTTTTTTGTCAGGTAATTTTTTTGTTAAGGGAATTTTTGGTTTGACGACTTTTTTTTCGCTTTGGGATTTCTTTTATTTCGGCGATTTAGTTTGGTTAGTCGTTTTTCATTCTTGAATTTTTTGGGCATTTTATTTGTTCGTTCGTTTTTTCTTTCAATTTTGAAGTTTTTTCGATTTGTATTTTTTTTAATTCCAGTTATTTATTTTTCTGTTTAGGCGTTTCTTTTTTGTTTTAACGTTTTTTGTCGGTTTGGGATTTTTTATTTCGACGATTTTGTTTCTTTAGTTTTTTTTTTTATTTTGGCGTTTTTCGTTATTGCGTTTTTTTTTCGTTTGGCCTATTTCTTTCATTTTGGCGTTTTTTTTCGATTTCTAGCTTTTTTTAATTTCGGTTATTTTTCTTTTCTTTTCATTTTGGTGATTTTGTAACTTTTTTTTGGCGATTTTTTCCTTTATTTATTTTTTTCGTCTGGGAATTTTTTAACTTTAGATATCTGTAGGCATTTTGCAATGCTTATATTTAGTAATCGTCTCTTTTTTCTCAGCAAAGTGGAAAAGTAAAAAAAAAAAATATATATATTAAAATACTTCTTCAGTTTTGATAATTTTTTTTGTCGTTTAGTGACTTGGCGACTCTTTTTTCATTTTAGCATTTTTTTTTTTTATTTTTTTATTTTGCCTTTTTTTGTTTTAATGATTTCTTTGGTTTAGGCGACTTTTATACGTTTTTTTTCATCTTGACAATTTTTCATATTATATTTTTTTTGGTGTTTTACAAAACAGTCAAAAAATTTAAGAAAATAATAAATAAAAAACTGTTATTTTTGCTCAAAAAAATATAAAACTGTAGAAAACCACCAAAAGAGTTTTCCATAAATGAAAAACAAACAAAGAAAAAAATCGCAAAAATAAAAAAAAAAAATTACATTTTTTTGTACTGGCGATTTTTTTACATTTTAGCGAATTTTTTCGTTTTGATTTTTTTTTTGTTTAGGCGGTTTTTTGCTTTTGTTTTTTATTATCCTATAAGAGTTTTACTTTAGATGTTTCTAATACCTTTAGATATGTTGATCAAAAAATTTTGCTACTCCATGTCAATAATCACATAACAAAAATATGTTTAAATACACGCAGAAATAACAAAAAAGAAAATAAATTTTATTCACTTAATTGGTCTAAAAAAGAGACAGACTAAAAAGTTTTTTAATAGGCTTTAAAAACTTTTTTTGTCTCTCTGAAGAAGAGCCCTTTAAAGCTCTATTATTTGCAATGTCAAAATAAGAATACATAGTATTAAAATTCCTTAACAGTGTTAACTTTTGTTATTAAAAATAAAAATTATTATCCAGACAACTAAATACCCTCCTTATTTAAATAAACAAATAAAAGTGAACAAAAAAAGAGCTAAAATAAAATCACTATAATACCAACAAAACAAACACCAATGCTTTTAAAGCCGCATTACAAAGATCTCTCTCTGGCTGTTGCTACAATCCCTTTTATGGCGTATTTTCAAATGGACAGCTGGTGTTCGTTGTTTGGATTTCACCCCCAGAGACAGATCTGGTAAACACATATACTCATACCCTTTAAAAAAATAACGACTTTGCAAAAGGACTTTATAGTCATGACATGATGGTGGCAGTGTAGGTTATAGTGGTTTTAACATTGATATCATATGGGTGGCATTCATGTAGCTGACATTCTATTATTAAGCCAAATGGTGTTATTGAGAGCTGCGGAAAAAAATATAAATCCCGGGTCACTTGATTTTTTGTTTTTGTTACTTTAAACAGTAAAATGCATATATTTGCAGTAAAACAAAGTATTTGAAATATTTTTGAGATTTTTTTTAAAGCTTTTCAGAGAAGTGGTTTTATGTTCCTATGTAACAGGGAGAACAAACGCAAAATTTTTGGTAATAAATTTGTATCTCCTAAACTACTGATGGGATTGAATTTAAATGTATGGAAGAGTTGTAGAGGAGGATGTAGGATTTTAGAGAAATCATTTTGTAGACACCCTGTGATAACACAAGATAAGCTACAGGGTGTCACAGTTGACTACATTAAGTATGTAAAAAATTCAAAAAATCTTAATCGAACATTTTTGTTAATAAATTTGTATCTCCTAAACTACTGGTCGGATAGAATTTAAATATATGGAAGAGTTGTAGAGAAGGACCTAAGCTTTCAGAAAAATTATTTCGATAACACAAGATAAGCTACAGGGTGTCAAAGTTGACTACCTTGAGTATGTAAAAGTTTCAAAATATCGTAACTTCTACAAATCCAGTTCGATTTTAAAGATTTTCATATTTCTGTAAAGTGTTTGATAAGATAAAATAAAATAAAGCTTACCTACTTAAGTTATTTCTTACAGTTAAAAAGTTATTTGCGTTTGAATTTTGAATTTTTGACTTTTTGCCTTGACTTAATTTTGTTGTTCGGGTATAAGTCCTAGGGTATATGAGAGAAAAAGTTATTAAAAAATATTTAATAATTTGCTATATATTCCGAAATAATATGGTGAAAAAACTTTTTGATTATCTCAATTCGTTTGGACGTGAAAAATTTTCAAAATCAGCTATTCGAAAATGGTATGAAAAATGCTTATTTTTTTACAAAAAGATAGTACTATTCTGTCACTTATTTCTCAAAGTCTTTTTAATGAAAATTCTTTTAATTTATACATATCAAAAGTCAAGGCTTTATAGATGGTTAATAAAGAAATTTTCAATTGTTTAAGGTTTGCTCTCTATATGCAGCATTGTTGAAAAATGGTGAATTTTAGAAAAAAGTTTCATTTTCATCGCTTAATAAAAAAAGTTTTCACGCGAATATTTTTTAATTTTTTGACGATTTATAATTAAAAGATAGTTTTAGTTTGATTTGACGCTAAATTGCTTTTCTCCTGGGCAATAATAAATGTACAGATGCAGATGATATGAAAAAAAGTCAATATTTTAAATTACTCTTATTAAATTGCACAAAAGGGCCAAGAATATAATATTTTTGTAAATATTTCTTATGTAACGTATAAAATATATATCAATCTTTTATTCCTGCAAAAATTTTTTAAAAAGCTTTATAAACCAATTATTGGCAATTTTTTTAAAAACTGAAATCTGACTTGATTTGATTTATAACATACTCGAAGAAGTCAAATTTGACGCCCGGTAGTTTAGCTTATGTTATTACGGGGTGACGAGGAGATGATTTTTCTGAAAGCTTAGGTCCTTCCCTACAATTCTTCTGTTCATTTAAATCCAATCCGACCAGTAGTTTAGGAGTTAAAGATTTATTACTAAAAATTTTGCCTTAAGATTTTTTAAATTTTTTACACACTCAAGGTAGTCACTTCGACAGCCTGTAGCTTATTTCCTGTTATCACAGGGCAACTAGAAAATAATTTTTTTGAGAGCATAGGTCCTCCTTTACAACTCTTTTAAATATTTAAATCTGATTCCATTAGTTGTTAAGGAGCTAGAGATTTACTACTAAAAATTTTGCTTTTTATTATGAATTTAAGTTTTATTTCTTTTTTAATTAAATTAAAGGTTATTTTTTCTTTTTAAAATTTAAATCCAGTTAACAAACAATTCTTTCTAAAATTTTTGGAATATTTTAAGTCCAATTTATTAAAGTTATTTATAGATTTTTATTTTTAGTAAAAAGAATTATTTTCAAGTAATTTTTGTTGGCTATTTTTATACAAGAAATGTGTGGGTTTTATTTGGGTTGTAGTTTTATTTTTTTTACCATTTTATAAACTCATGTTGTTTAGGATGTTAAAAAAAAGTATAGAAAACTTTTTTTTTCCATTCTGGTCACAATCTGTTAAGGATAGAAGAAAACTGTGCAAATAAATATAAAAACACCTAGAGCCTATAAGTGTTATTTAATTAAATTTATAACGAGTATAAGCTTAGGTAGTTTATGGTTAAAACTAAAATTTTGTAGAAGTTTGAAGTGAAAATAATTAAAAGAAATGAAAACTCTACAAAAATATAAACAATTTTCTAATGTTCTTTTAAATTAATTTTCGTTGTCCTTATTTAAATTTTCTTTCATTTTGCTGCCTATATAAATATATGAAAATTTTCCATTGAATATTTATAATTTTATCTCATAATGATATGAAATTATCTTCAAATCATCTGCACACATCCCTCATATTGTTGTGAAAAAAAAGAAACGACATTATTTAGACTATTTCGATATATTGTTTAAAAGTTTCCTTTTATTGATGTTATAGACTTAGTGACTGACATCATAAACTAAAATTGTTTTTCCATAAAATTTCTATTAAAAAAAACACACACATATTTTTTTCCATAAGCAATTGCTTAAAATATAAACAAAAAAGATGTTATTACAAAAAAAAAAAAAAAAAAAAAAAAAAAATATTTAAACCTACTGACAACATGTCAACATGTTTGTCTAAGCAATATTTAACATTTCCGTTGCAGACCATAAACAATATTTTATTTTTGTTTCCCCTTTTTTCTATATATAGTTTTTTTTTTGTTTGTTTTTTTGTCAATTTTTAAAACTTAAAATGTTAATCCTTGTAGAGACACCCAGCTCTAGCCTCACTCAAAAACTCTTACACACACATATTGACACTTGATAAAGGATATTTATCTCTTTAGTTTTTATTTTTTCATATTTATTCCTGTTACTACACATACATTTAAAATATATGTATATAAATGTAAGTGTGTATAACTTTTGGCTATTTGATAAAGGATTGACAAGTATGTGACAGCACACTCATGTTTAAGTAGATGTAAATGACAAAAGAGTAAGGGAAATAAATAAAAGAAACTTTCAATCAATAGCGGATATTTGATAGGGAATCATAAAAAAACATTTAAGGAACATGACGTTAAAAAAAGTTTTATATTTTATATTCCTTGAATGGGGCAGGCAGTTTTTAATAATAAATAAAAGTAAAGTTTTTTTTTTTTTTTTTTTGTGTTAATATAATTTTGCCGGAATAGTTCTTTAGCATAAAATACTTATGTATTAATTAATAGAAGCATTTAACCTTTACATCTAAGATTTCCACAGTATCTTAACTTACGCACCCTTTAAAGAATTTTTATTTTCTAATAAACATATTTTTATTCTTTGTTCTAATTTAGAAACCATTGCTTTTCATCATAAAAATTTCTCAACAATTTTTTTTTATTTTATTTATTTTTTATTTATTTTTTTTTACCAAAATTTTTTTTTATTTATTTTGCAAGAAAAATATTTTCTATGGAAAATATATATTTAAAATATAAAATAATTTTTTTAATTTTTTATAAAGCTTTTTAATAAAAAGATTTTTCTTCAAAAAGCATTTTAGCAGTGTTCCTGTTAAAAAAGTTTGTATATTTTTTTAATAAAATATTTTCACAAAATTTTTTTTGCATCTTATTTCAAAAACATTTTTTTGAAGAGGATTTTTCTTTAAACAAAATTTTTACATATAGCTTTTAACATCTTATTTATATAGAGCTTTTTCTTCGAAGGCCTTTTTTGTTACAAGATGATTTTCCTAAAGAGTTTTTTATAAAAAAAGATTTTTCTAGTTTGTGCAGAAAAGCTTTACGCTAAAATGTATTATTTTTAAAAATAATAATTTAAAGAGCCTATTCTTTAAAAAACCTTTTCTTTAAAAACTTTTTTTAAACCCCTTTTTTAAACAACTTTTTGATAGCAATCTTTTAATTTAAAAAGCTTTATTATTGAGAAAGCTTTTTCGTTTTTGTTAATTTTTTTTTTTTTTTTTGCTAAAAAGCTTTGTCTGTAGAAAACTTTTTGTTACAAGATGATTTTCCTAATAATTTTTTTATTCAGACAGATTTTTCTATTTTGTTCTTTTTCTTTAAAAAGTATTTTCTTTAAAAACTTTTTCTTTAAAAAGTCTTTTCTTTAAAAACTTTTTCTTTAAAAAGTATTTTCTTTAAAAACTTTTTCTTTAAAAGCTTTTTTAAACAATTTTTTTTATAGCAATCTTTTACTTTAAAAAGCTTAACAGGTCGTTTTTTTATTCTTAAAGCTTGTTTGTTTTTGTTAAAAAAAACTTTTTCGCTGTAAAGCTTTATCTTTGGAAAATTTGTTTATTATAATAATAAAATAATAATAATAATTTTTTAAATAAAACATTTTTATTTTAGAAAGCCTTTTCTTTAAAAAACTTTTTTTTTTTTTTTTTGGAAAGCCTTTAAAAAGTTTAAAAGCATTTTTAAACAACTTTATAATAATAAGATTTTTCTTTAAAAAGCTTAACGAGTTTTTTTAGCAAGCTTTTTTTATTTTTTTAGAAAAGCTCTTTAGCTAAAAACAATTATTTGCAAAAAAAAAAAAAAAGTTTTAAAAAGTTTAAAAAGTTTTTTAACAACTTTATGGTAGCAAGATTTTACTTTAAAAGACAATTTTTTTAAGCTTTTGTATAACAAACTTTATATATTATATTAAGCTATTTCTAAAAATCACATTTTATGTTTGAAAGTTTTTACTAATTTGAATTAGGGAGCTTTCTTCAAAGGCATTTTTTATATGAAGGTTTGTTATACGAAACTTGTTCATGTCTAGTTTTTTCTTTAGAAAACTTTTTTTTATCAAGCTTTTATTTTAAACAACTTTTTGTGATTAGATTTTTTTTTCAAAAAGATTTTTTATAAAAAATCTTTCTTAAAAGCTTTATATGTCAAGCTTTTCTTTAAAAGCTTTTTAAGCAACTTTTTGATAGCAAACTTAAATTAAAAGCTTTGTTCTATAACAAATTTTTATGAATTAAGATTTTTTTTTTTTAATTTATATTAAGCTTTTCTGTAGCAAGTTTCTTTCAAAAGGATTTTTTTTTTATAAAAAGTATTTTTTTTAAAGCTTCACATTTCAAGAATTTGTATGTAAAAGTGCTTGTATAAAGAGTTTTAATTAGTGAGCTTTCTTGGAATGTTTTTTTTTTTAGATTTTGAAGGTTTTCTATATGAAAAGATTTTATATAAACTTTTTCATATTTTTTTCATTACGAAGCTTTTTTTACAAAAATATTTTTTATACCAAGACTTTTTTAAAGGCTTTATTTTTAAACAAATTTTTATTAGCAAGGTTTATTTGAAACTTTTCCTTAACAATATATTAAAAGTATTTTTTTATTAAAAAAAAAAGCTTTTAAATAAAAAGTATTAAGTTAATCAAATTTTCTAGTTAAATATTCTTATTTAATTTTATTTCTAATGAGTTTGTTTTTATATATATATATATATATATATATATATATATATATATATATATATATATATATATATATATATATATATATATATATATATATAAAAATTTACCTAGAATGATTTTTATTTCAAGGTTATACAAATCAATTTCTTGGATGGCACACCTACATTTCATCTAAATTGATTTCCATAATCCATACATTTTATTTATCAAAATTTATAATTTACTTTTGTGCACATCCTTTTTGATTCTTGGAAAATTAATTTATCAATTTATTTTCCATTTCTTTGCTGCCAAAACATCATCATCCGGCATTATCCTTATCATCCTGTCTAAAATAAATATCCATAAAGCTTAGACAAGTGTCTATAAGTAAAATATAAATGAAAACTAGTTGAGTTATTTTACAAAATGTTTGAACATTAAAGTGTCATAATTTTTTTTTCTCTTTAACAACTAGAAAATATAAAATATCTAGTAAATTGAGAGAGTAAGATACAAAATATTGTTAAAGGCTTAATAAAGTCAAATCTAATAAAATGTTTATACAAACAGTCTCTGCTTGATGTACATATGCATGTGTAAGTGTTGGCTCCTCACAGGATAACAGCAGATATCCTTTTTATCGTTAACAACAGCAATACAACACTCTGTACGAAATATTAAACAAGTTTATTTAAATTTTTATCAAAAAAGGATATTAATTCCTGTAACTGGCTTTTGTTCTCAGAAAAATGTTTAAGCATAAAGCCGTATAATATTTTAGCATTGGAGACATGAGCAAAAGAAGAGAGTGTAAATATTTTGATGAATTCCTTAGTTGGAAATCTTTTTTTTAATTAAATTTTATTATTAAGGAATTTGGGTTTATTTGTAGTTTTGTTTTTCTTTTTTTGGGTAGAGGAATAAGTAAATATTTTGTATTTAGGATTATTTTTAAGGGCGGTTTTCACTTTATTTACTTGATGAATTATTTAGATCTTAAGATAATATAAATTGTTGTTGACTTATGGTTTGTGTATAAATGTCTAAAATACAATACTTTTTATATTAAATTAAGTTGTTTAATTGTGAGATGAAAGTAAATATGTTTTTTGGATGTTTAATTAAAAAATTTATTATTTTTCGGTAAAGGAAATAGAGTTAAAATTGAGTTATAGAAAATTTAAGGATGTCAAATTAAAATTCTTTTTATATATTTATTTTTTTAAATAATGTTTCTGTTGCCAAGAATATTTTTCATCTAAATAATAAGTTTTAAGACTTAACGGTTTGTATTCGCCAACATTTCCTCTACACTATACAATCTCACAACTTTCTTATAGAAAAACCTTTCTATATTTTTGTTATGAAAATGAAAATATTATTAAATTTGGGCAAAGAAAATGGGACAAAATTGTTGAGGTTCTTTTTAAAAAATGGTTTAGAGTTCCTCCACTCCTAAATGTATTTAGCTGAAATTCAATACCAAGATTTTCGAGACTATATGCCACATATGTGTTGAAAGAGAAATGTATGTATTGCACTATGGACTACAAAAAATCCATTTCAACATACAGGCGGACGCACAGACATCCAGACATATATTCTCAAAAGCTATTTTTGATTATACAAACTTCTTTCTTTCAAACTTCTATACTCTCTTCATTTTATATGTAGGGTATAAAAGGGTTTAATATAAATAATAATCTAAAACAGTGTTGTCAGAAATAAGGTTGTTCTAAACTAAATATGCTTCCAGATATACGCAATTTAAAATATAAAAAACATTTAGTCAACATTTGCTTTATCCAAATTGTATTAAATTAAAATTTTATCAATATTTATTCTTATTAATAGAAAATTATAGAAATTATTTTGGAAGACAATTTATGAATATTTTCTATAAATATAAAATTCACTGAAATTTGTTATTAAATTGAAAGCTTATAAAAAATGTCTACATAATAAAACTTGTTATCTTTATTTGAAGACGTTATTGAAGAATTTCTTTAGGTTATTAATAAATTGTTTATGTAAGTATTTGGAGAAAAAACATTTTATTTCCTGTTTTATTTAGTGCATATTTTTAGGGATAAAAATTTAAATAATAAGAAGTAAAAGCTAGAAAGAAAAGCATAGCCCACCACCACTGTGTATGTACATCATAATTTGGAGAAAGGCCTTTTATAGGACCTGTGGCCAATTATATATATATATATATATATATATATATATATATATATATATATATATATATATAGAAATTGCTTGTACCAAAATTTATTAAAATATCGCAATATTTAGCGAATTTATAGTCGTTAAACCCTCATTCCGGGAGGATATTTGTATGGAGGCTAGGTGAAATAATTGACCGATTATAACCATTTTAAATGGAGTTCGTCCTTGACCGAGTAGAAGATCTTGTTCTAAATTTCATTTACTTATCTTTAAAATTACGACCTCTAGTTTGATTACAACGTTTACATGGACAGGCAGACGGTCAGACAGACGGACATCGTTAAATCGAATCAGGAAGCGATTCTGAGTCGAATGGCATACTTTAAGGTCGTGGTCTTATTGTTTTTTCTATGCATTATAAACATCAGCACAAACGCATAATACCCTTACCACCTATGGTAGTGTAGGTTATAAAAAATATTCACAAGTTCTATAGACTTTATCCCATTTCGGTAAAAGGGAATTGAAAATGGCTCTTATTTCAGGTAAATGTGTGATCAATATTTTAATGTCTACATTTTGTCTTTGTATTTACTAGTAAGTAAAAAATATATTTTTGGACTTTTAAGATTTTTTAAAGAGAATTCTGATGTCTGTCCTTCTGTCCGTCTGCTTGATAATTTTTACAATTTTCAAATTACGACCTCTAGTTTTCTTTTGAACTCAATAAAGAAAAAATTACGTATGCATTTTTAGTATTTACTTATACTTATACATTTACTATTATGTACTAAATAAATGCCGATATTTGGTGCATACTTTCAGGGTAAATGATTTTATAGATTTTGTCCCATCTGGGTAAAAAGAGATCGAAAGTGGCGTTTAATTCAGTTAAAGGTTATAGCAATATTCGAATGTTTATATTTTGATTAATTAATAAGTAAAGTGTATATTTGGAATTCTTAACTTTATTTTTTATTGAATTTTGATGTCTGTCTGTCCATCCGTCTGTTAGTTATTTTTTGAAATTTTCAAATTCGAAATTTTTTGGTGCATATTTTCCGGGGAAAAAAATTTAAAATATATAGAATTAGTGCCATTTGGGTAAAAGTGGTAGAGTGTAGCGTTCAATAGTCTTTATATTGATCAATAAGTAAAATAAAAGAATTTTTTGCAATTTTTTTGTAATTTTGATGTCCATCCTTCTGTCCGATTGCTTATTAATTAAAGTAATTTTCATATTGTTTATTTTTGGATTCAAGAGAGATATCGACTTATTATTCCTTTATTAGTTTTCTAACTAACTACAGAATAAAATATAATAAAATCGGTCAAAAATGTTGGGCTATATATGGAAGAAATTTTACCAAGATCTTACAGAATTGAGATAATTGAAATTTCAAATTTATATAACTTGAAAATATATAAAATATTATGTTATATTAAAGGTCTGGTCAAGTGCTTTAAAGCTATATATAAATTATTGAAATCGGGTAGGAAGAATTTAGATTTCTGTTTTGATAACAATCGTGTTTTGTAGACACTAAACGTTCGTGGAATTACTTGCCAGTTTCCCTAAGATTGTTTCGTCTTTCCTCGTCGAGTTGTCGAGGGCAGTTAATAATAATATTTTTTCCAAAAATTCTAATTTCGCCAGACCATGACTCGAAAAACTTTAAATTTAGATTTTAAGTATATTTTTGAGAAACAATTAATAATTGAGCCTAAATAAATATTAAAGGAGTAAAGGTATTTCAATGAAATTTAGGTAAAATACGGATAAGCTTGTTTTAAAATTAGAAAATTAAAAAACTCCCAATTTTTTGTGCAAAAATACCCAAAATCTCAACACGGAAAAATTTTGTTTCAAACATTTTCTGTTTTTTTTTTTTTTTTTTTTTATAATAAAGAATTAATTTACTTTTTCTCTCAAATGGTCACCCTGTTATTATAAAAGGCGTCCATTGAAAAATACTTTTTGTGTATTTAACCAACATATTGGGGTATTTAATTAATATGAGTTATTTTTAACTCATGAGAATTATACAAATAAATTACAAAGTTTGTATAGGGTTTGTGGGGAGACCGTTCCCGCATGGACCTCCGTGTTTACTTTACAGGCATCTATGTTTTAGTCCAGAATAAAAAACTAACTTTGTAAGTAAAAAAATATTTCCACCTTTTTTGAAAAAAAAAACCCAAAAAATATGTTCCAACTTCAGATTATTATAACTTTTTATTGAGAGATTGTTCTATAAAAAATTAACTGAAACTTAAAAGTGAAAGATTTTTTTTAAAATTCATTAATTTTGGATACAAAATACATATTTACTTCATATTTTCTTTCATATTTGAAAAATTTCATTACTATGCTGATATTTCCATTACAATTCTTAGTTACTTATCTATTAACTAACCAACTAACTAACTTTAAGAAACAATAAAGTTCTTTGCCTTTAACTACTAATTGTACTATGACTACTCTTTAAGTATTAACAAAATTGGCTTTGACTTTGTTATAGTTAGAAGATGAAAGGTCTAGTTGGGTTTTGTTTAGTGTTGCTTTTTTGTGTTTTTCTGGGTTAGTTTTGTTCATCATTATTGTCATCATCAAATTTGAACAGGCATTCAAATACAAAACTCTTTCAATATACACATTTACACACACATATATATATATATACATACATATACATACGTACATACATATAAACTAACATACAAACTCATATTGAGGAGTAGGATTTTAGTAAACTTCCGTTTGATATTCATGGCTAAAACATTTAACCACAATTTGTTCAATGAACAAAGCTTTTGTTACACACATATATAGATAAAAACCATACACTTACACTATACACACACACATAAACTTTTCAACATTTGTCTTTGTTGGAGACTATTTTTAGACCTTGGCCACATAATGACACTTCATGGACAAGTTACTGACTGAAAATAGATAAATTGTAAATGGTTTCTTTGCTAAAAGAAAAAAAAAAAAAAAATTATAGCAACAAGAAACTTGTTTAGGTTTTATTTACAGCATAGAAAAAAAAAAAAAAAAAAAACAGATTTATACTTGATATACCATATATCTTTGTTTTTGTTTTTTTCCTTGATGTTTTTGTTGTTGTTGCGTAACATAAAATCAATAACATTTTGCCATCAGTTTAAATCTTTAACACAACAAAAGAATCCTTTTAACTTTGTTTGTTCCTTGACTGGTTAAGAGTTAGTTTAGGAGGGGGGAAAAAAGAAAAATAATCTCTGATATTCAAACTATACAAGTGTGTTTTTAAAAGAGTCCTTGATTTGTGTGTTTGTATGCGTTACAAGTTTTATCCTTTTTTTTTGTACCCAGAACTTAAGCAAAAAAAGCCCTCAAGTCCTTTTAAGTCAAATGTATTTGATTTTGTTCCTTATTATTGTTATTCATCCGGTTTTACTTTGTTTCTTTCTTTTTTTTTCTTTATTTTTACCCTTTTTTGTATTTAAGCTTAAATAAACTGTATTTAATGTATGTTCTTCAAGATCAAAAACCAACAAACAGCATTAGAAATAAAAAAAGGATAAACATTTGTTTTAAGCATAAAATATCAAACAAAAAATAAAACAAAAATATTTACTATAAATGGTTTTAAGATAACAAATTTAACATTATTTTCCTTTTCAGCTTTCTTTGTTTTTATTAGAAGAAATTGGAATAAAAAGGATTTCTGCGAAAATATTTTTAACATTTTTATGCAACAAAATTATTTTTTATGATATTTACAAAAAGATTTTATGTTTTATTAAGATACTCTCTTCTTAAAACCTTCTTTTTAGGAATGATTTCCTTATTTTTTTCTGATAACAGACAATCCCTTAAAATATGCAATAAATATTCAATGAAAATATATAAGTTATGTTTGTAATATAGGGGAGAGAGAGAGAAGAGTAAATAGAACATGTAAATCAATATATTATAGAGATTTATTTGAAAGACAAAAGTTAAAAAATAATAACTTGGCAAAAGTTAAGGAAGAAGGGAGGAAGGATATTAGTAAATATATAAGTATATAAAATATAAAAGAAAAGTAGAGTTTAGAAACAAATTAGAACATTATGGAAGGTCAAGTTCGACTTTGTGACAACACATAATGGAGTCTATGGCTATTAGTGAATCGAATCCAGTGAAATTTGTGATAAAAAATTACCGCATTCTCCAGACCATGACTCGAAAAACATAAAATTTGAATTTTAATCATTTTTTTTTTTTTTTAGAAAAAATGTTGATATTTGGACCTAAATAAAACTCAAACAAGTAGAGATATTCCAATAAAATGTTGGCACAATATAGACAAACTTGTTTTAAAATCGATGAATTAAAAAAACTCCCACTTCATGGCAACAAAATACGCGAAATCCCAGTCTGAGGAAAATTTGTTTAAAAAATGTACTTGTTTCATTAAAATGATCACCCAGCCGTTGTAGAAGGCGTGGCTCAGTAAATAATTTTTGTGTGTTTAACCAACATATGGGGGTATATAGCCAATATATATATTTTTTTGATATTGGCTTTGACATTTTATAATTTTTGAAAAAAAAAAAACTTTTTCAAAATTGACGAAGTTTGTATAGGGCGTGGGAAGAAATTATTGCCCAGAGCGCCTTCGATCTTATTTTAAACGCATTAACGTTAAGATTTCTTTTAAAAACATTACAAAAATTCTATAGTTCGGAAAATTGTATTTTAGGCTGCGCAGTCCTTACATTCCGTAATATTCTCTAAATATTCAGCACATTCTGGTTTATGGCAATTTCTTAGATGTCTTTTGTGTTGGTCTTCTTCTAGAACACATCAAACAATTACTTTTATGCTTCATTCTTTCACTAATGTCTCGATTTCTTGGCATCGGATAAAAAAAATATTCATCCCTTGATCTTACTACTGGGCCTTCCAACATGCTTTCGATTCCACTTCTATAGTAAAAATTTCGCATATTTTGTACATTTTGCGACCTTTTTTGAATTTTTTCTATAGTTTGTTATTCGCTCAGCTGCAGCAGAAATAATCTGCTACCATTTATTGAAGTTTTTAATTGTGGATTGTTTTTCATATATATAATATTTGTAGCGAAAGCAGCTACACCCAAAATGTTGTAAAAAAGCTAAAGACCATTGGTTTGTTCTCCTTTTATCCATAGTGTCAACTCCTCCTTTGCTTCTATTGTAATCTAAGTAATATCATTCGTGGTTTCCTTTTTGGACCTTCAGTTTAAACTTTATGATGTGATATAGAAAGCAGTATGTTTCAAAAATAATCAAGTCGGATGATCATTTTTGGAACACAGGAACTCATGCTTATGATATTAGTAAAACCAAAGTTTGATAATTCCACTAATCTTCCACTTGGATTACAAAACTGATGTGGCATAAATGTTCTCCTTTTGTTGACGGTTCCCAAAATTGACAAATTGTAGTCCAGCATCAAATTAGAAGCCAAATTGTAGCTTGTGAAGAAGTTATCACTTACCACATTACGCCCACTTCCGCGAAACTGACTACAACATAAATCTTTGACCTAACGCTCACCTTGGTTTCTTTTTCGTTCTCCTGAAAATGCCATCTCTTCCAGTATAAGTGTTTATTGAAGCTTCAAGTGCATCTGCATCCATTTCTTCATCCGAATCAGTGTCATATGTAGGATCATATTCTGGTAACTGTATTTCCTCTGAATCTCAATCATCTACATTTCTCATGCAATCTTCAGCATCTTCATCTATTGATAAATGTTCCTGTCCCTCCTCACTTTCGGTATTCCTAAGTTTCTTCAGCATTCGTCTTATGTACTCTTCATTGTCTTCAACATTGCTTTAGTTTCAAATGCTAGGAAAACCATTAATTTGAATGAGTGAAATCTACAGGTACTTAACAAAGATCAGTGAATGAATTGCAGAGGGTTTTTAATACACATGGAACAAATAAAACCGTTATACTTTCGAATGATGGACAGCCCGATTATATTTGAATTGGACAAAAACTCAAGGGTACTTTTGTATTTTTAGTAACACTCAATCAAAATCAGGTAGAAACGGTTGAATAATTAGCAAATAATCATAAAAATTTTAAAACATTAAAATTCTATCACAAAAAAACACTTAAAAAAAGTGCAAACAAATCATACAGGAATAATTTCCATGAATAAAATCTACAGGTACTTTTCAAAGATCAATGAATGAATTGGAAAACCAATTTAAAATTTGAATGCACGAGGAACAAATAAAACCGTTACTTTCGAATAATGGGAAAGCCTGACTTTATTTGAGTGGGAAAAATTCAAAGGTTATTTAAAAACCCTTTTAGATATTTTTTTGTATTTTTAGCTTTACTCAGTCAATATTAGGTAAAAACGATTATATTTTTAGAATTGATAATAAAAAATTTAAACTATATAATTCCTTACAGGAAAATATTATTATAAAATAATAACTTGAAAACACTTGAATAGTGTCAAATATTGCATACAAAATGTATGACATACCCAGGTATGTTGTAAACATAAAGGTTAACATAATGTCGTATAATTATTATCAAATTCTCAACGAAAATCGAAAAAACTTAAAAAAATATTCTAATAATTTTTTCTATAAACGCTAAGAAAGGTTATGCCTGTGTTACTTATAGAGGGCGGATTTTTATGTATTTAAGACCTTAAAATATGTTTGTAAAATTTTACACTTAAGTAAACACATTTATTTTTTAAAATTTTTAGCCCATATTATAAATTTGTAAAAACATATATTAGGGGCTTCTTTTAAAACAATTAAGGCATAAAAATCCATCCACTAGTTATTTATTTAGTTTGTACAAAAATCATTGCCTACTTTTAGCTGCTGCTTAGGAAATAATAAACTTCTTCATACAAAATTAAATTTAAATAAACATTTACATAACATATTAATTCATAAACAAATTATATTTTTTATGTTTCACAAATTATTTGTCCATAAAAACTTGCAAACTGGCCATATGTAACAATTAACAAGAAAACCATTGCCTAATTTTAGGCTTATGTAAATAAATAATGAAATTATTTAACTATTTGTTTATATTAAACATATGGCCTAAAATAATCATAAAACTAAAATCATATAAGAGTTTTTGGCCAATAAAAATCAAGCATAAATATGTATGATAATAAAAATTACCCAGCATAAAACGACAAAGACAAAAAAGACTCTTGACATTAAAAACCAAAAAAGCTGAGGACATATACATACACATACTTATAATAATATAATGAAAGTTATCAAGCAGAAGAGATGTTTAAAGAGAAGGATGTCTTTAAGTTTAGGTTTTGTTTGTTAATGTTTCATTTATTTCCTTTTATGTTTGCTCTTGTTATTTGTTAACTTCAAACACTAAAATAAATGTCTGAAAATCTGTCTGGTATTTGGCTTTTAACTGTCATTTATATAGAAATTTATATATGTGTTTGTTTTATAAAACATAGTGACATTATGCCTTAGGTTGGTTTCAACACACATATAGATTTAAAGTAAAACTAAAGAAACTAAAAAAAAAACTTTTGATAAATTAAACAGATTTATTACTTAACTGTATCATCTTTATTCATATAGTGTTGGTTGGCTATATAATAGTGAAGAAAATCCTTTTGTATTATTTAAGTCTAGTAGTAGGAGTTGAATAAATAGTAGTTGTTATGTTTATTTTGCAACTCTTATAAAGTAGTTTTTTTTTTGCTTCTTCCTTCATTCTCTATTTCAAAATAGACGACAATAATATTACAAGACTGAACAAACATTCAGTCATTGGATTTCATTTCATTTATTTTCTTTCTTTTTATTACTTTTTTTCATTTATTTTCCCATTGTAAGTCTAGCGAAATGTATCATTGTCCTTTAGTATTCTTTTATCTCTAATATTAATTCTTATATGTAGCTAAGTATGTAGGTATTTGAATGTATGTGTATGTATGTGTTTATGTTTTGCCATCTGTTTGTCTTGTTGTCATGCTAAATGTCTTTTAGTCTGTTTAGCCTTCTGTTTATTTTACTTTGTGGGGTTACTCCTTCTTGAATTTTGTCTGTCTATTTGTCTATCTGCCTGTTTATACCCTACACCTCCATAGGTGGGGAGGGTATTATGCGTTTGTGCTGATGTTTGTAACACCAAAAAATATTGGTCTAAGACCAACCTTAATTTATACCAATCGGCTTAGAATCACTTTCTGAGTCGATTTAACGATGTCCGTCCGTCCGTCTGTCCGTCCATGTAAATCTTTTAATCAAAGTACAGGTCGCAATTTTGAACAAAATTTAATCAAATTTGGCACACATGTTTCTTATAGTCCAGTGACAAAGCCTATTGAAATTGGTTATGATCGGTCCATTATTTCACCTAGCCCCCATACAAATGTCCTCCCGGAAAAGGGTTTAACAATCATAAATCCCTTAAACATAGCAATATTTTAATGAAATTTGGCACATATAAGTTTCATATAAGTGTGAATAAGTGTGCCGATTTTTAGAAAGATCGGTCCATAATTGACTATAGCTCCCATATAAATCCCTTATCAGAAATTCACTTTAACGGGTATAAATCCCATTAAAATGTTAGTATCAAGTTAATGTTCGACAAAAATAAGTTTTATATAACCATAAATGGTAGTGCCAAATTTTACAAAGATCGGTCCATAATTTACCATAGCACCCATATGCGGGCCTCTTTCGGAAATCACCAAAAAGTGAATAAATTCATATGAATGTTAGCATGGACGCAATATTCCACATTCGTATGTCTTATTTTCCACTTAATATGAGTATTGGTCCACATTTGACTCCAAGCCTAATAACAGACCCCTCCCCGTATCTTGATGTACACAATGGTGTAGGGTATCATATGGTCGAGCTTGACCGACTATATCTTTTTTTTCTCGTTTTTGTTTGTGGGTGTTTTGTTAATTTTAAACATTTAGTTAGTTTTTTTTTTTTGTTGTTGATTTCTTTCTTTTTATTTCATCTTTTGTTTGCATATCAAATTATTTTCATTCTTATTCATTTCTGCTTCTGTTCTCTAGTCTATAATTTTATACCATTTTTATTTTTTTGTTAAAATTTTTTACAATTTATTTTTAATTTTAACATCATGTCTCGTATTATTTACATACTTTTGTTTTGTATTATGTTGTTTTTCTGTTTATTTGGATTTATATTTTGTAAAAATATACATTAGCTTAGCAAATGGAAAAGTATCTTTGGTGATTTAAAGCTTGAGTAACTGAGTTGTTACAAAATTTTTGAGGCTGTTCTAGAAAATCGTGTATAACTTTGATATTCCTAGACGGATTTCGTTGAATATCAATACCAATGTTTTCCAGACTATGTGCTACAAATATATTTCATAAAGAATATAGTTACTGTGCTGTGAGCTTCGAAAAATCCATTTCAACATACTGACAGACAGACATATATTCTCAAAAAATATTTTTAATCATAATTATTATTAATGTTTTTCTATTTAAGACCCTAAATATATGTTTAAAGCCTTTCATATTGAGTTACCAACCTATATATACCCTTTATTTTATGTAAAATGTATAAAAAGGTCATGTTTTTATTTTGATTTTTTCATGTTTCTCCAAAGAAACAATTTGAAAATTTTAACTTCTATAATAAGAAAATAATATAAATTATTTCGTAAGCTTAAAATTAAACAAATCTTGTAATTGTTTTAATGTAGAGTATAGATAGTTGCAGCTATTACTAGTTGGTCTTTAAAATCTATTATTTTCTATTCATTCAGTTTTATTTCTGTTTTTGTTGTTCCATAAAATTGACAAGGTTTTTTCATTGTTATCATTGTTTAGTCCTTTATTTATACTTTATTCTTGTATTTTTGCATTATTATTTTTAGTTTAAGCAGAAAATATTCATAACAAGTATAATTTAGTTTTTCTATGAGGATAGTATAGATATTCATTACTAAAAGATATTAAAAGATTATTCGCAGTGTTTTAAGGAAAAGTAAATCTAAAAAAATATTTTTGTGTAATAACCAGGGCAAGTTTTTCAAGCTTTTCGCTTGGAAAGTAAGCATTTGCATATTTCAGAATTATTTCAAAAAAAAGCTTGTTTTTTAAGTCTTTGCATAAAATGGATACAAAGATTTGTTTTCTTAACAAAAACTCCATTTTTTTGTTGTTTTTCTACGCATATTCATGCTATTTTTGTATATTTCTGTGCATATTATTATATTTTTTCGTGCTTTCTCAAGCGCATATTTTATTTTTTTTGTGCCTATTTAAACTTGCCCTAGTAATAACTATAAGGAATACTTACAATATTTAAGTTCCATTTGAAGGAAGAGATATTATGAAAATGATATCAAAAGGTTGAAAAAAATCCAAATTTAAATAACAAAGTAAAAAAAAAAATAACATTGCAAATGATTCCGCTTAATTCTTACAGTGATTGGAATGAATATTACTACAACATAGACTACTGTCAAATTTTGAGCAAGTGTCGTCATTTACTTTACGTTTAACAGCTGTTCAAAACATACAACCTCGTGTATTTTTCTAAAAATGGAAAAAAGTGAATTCTGAATGCTCATTAAACATTATTTTTTGCGAAAAAAAAAAAACCGTCAATCAAACCAAGGAAAAGCTCGATAAATACTATGGGGACTCTGCACCATCGATTTCAATGGTAAAAAAGTGGTTTACTGACTTTCGTTGTGGTCGCACAAGTACAAATGACGCTGAACGTTCTGGACGGTCAATTGAGGTCAGTACACCCGAAAATGTCGAAAAAATCCAAGATATGGTGTTGGCCGACCGAAGAGTAAAAGTGCGTGAGATTGTTGATGCCATAGGCATTTCATATGGCAGTGTGGTTTCGATTTTAAATGATCAGCTGGGTTTAAGAAAGTTGTCTGCAAGATGGATGCCGCGTTTGCTCTCAATTGACCATAAACGTAAATGTGTGACAACTTCAAAGGATTGTTTAGAGTTGTTTAACCGCAATCCGAATGAGCTTTTGCGGCGTTTTGTAATTGTGGATGAAACATGGATCCATTACTGTACCACACAATGGGTTTTTCCGGGTGAACCTGCTCCGAAGAAAGCCAAGGTAAGTTTATCGGCCAATAAGGTGGTAGCAAAAGTTTTTTGTGATGCACGCGGGATAATCCACATCGATTACCTTCAAAAGGGGGAAACAAAAAATTGCGAATATTATGCCAACTTATTAGACCGATTTAATGAGGATTTAAGAAGAAAACGATCCCATATGGCCAAGAAAAAAGTTATTTTTCATCAAGATAATGCACGGGTGCATACGTGTGCAGTCGCAATGGCAAAACTCTATGAATTGGGCTACGAATTGTTACCTCATCCGCCATATTCTCCGGATTTAGCCCATAGTGACTATATCCTATTTCCAAACCTAAAGGCTCGGTGGAAAGAGATTCAGCTCCAACGATGAAATTATTGACCAAAAAAAGAAACAAATTGTAATTGCGAGACTTAAAAAACATATGTATTTTTTTTTTTTTTAATTCTATTTCAGATTCTTTCAGCTAGCTTTGCACATAATAGAGCCTATTTATTTATCTAAGAGTCCTTGCCTTCTCGCTTCTTTTTGGAAGGTAGAGGGAAAGGCCTTACTTCCAATGACACGCCGTGTAAAAAAGAAATAATGTTGGAATGCAAGTGGCATGTCTTGTGGATCCAAAATAAAGCATTTTAGAATGTCTATTTAGCCCTTCTATTTCTGACTGGGAAGTGAGTCAAACAACTTCTATTTCACATCTAATGAAAGGAAGCCGAGACATTCGTTGAGGAATTTTTATAGAAGGCAAAGTAGAATGTTTAAAATTTGTTCGGAGAGGTGTGGAGGCATTCTCAAAGCCCTATTGGGAGGAAGAACTAATATATTTTCCTCTTAGGTTATTATTAAATCCTGCCAATACAACTTCAAGTTTTTTTTGTATTGCTGTTGCTATTTTGAGTTGAACCGTGTTTGTCTTCTTATTATTAATCTTTTGATGTCACCATTATTCATAATCAGTCGTGTTGAAAATAATACTTATGTTCTTGTTGTTTTAGTACCAATTTCTTGTTAATTTTTTCTTTGTTGCTTGTGGGTTTAATTTTCATTTTCAATTAAATTTTTTTTTTTTGCGTTTAATAATAAAAAAAAAATATTTGTCTAACATTTTTCTAAAGCTTCTTTTAGAATATTGTTGTTTTTGTGTGTCTTTCATGGAAAATGTGATCAGCATATAAATTGTAAATGAAAGTAAGAAATAGAGAGAGAGAGGTTAAGGATTGTTAAAAATTTATTTCAAGTAGATAATTAATGATTTCCTAAAGCAGCCAAAACAAAGTAAAATAAAAAAGAAATATTTATTTGTGATTAGGATAATAAGGAAGATTTTGTAAGGTTTTAATAATAAAATAATTAAAAAAATAAATAAATTTATTAAATTTAAAGGTCTCATTTTGTAAAAAAACGATAGAAATTTGTATTGAAAAATTCAAATTTAAAAAAATTTTCCAGTATTCTTCATACAAATTCAAACGTTTGAAAACGTTTCGTTTTAGAAAATGAGACCCTAAAAATATGTTTCTATTAAAATCCAATAAATTCTATATACAATAATATTTAAAAATTGTAAATAATCGTCTACAGCCTTTAAGAATTCTTTGAAAATTCACAGTATTTTTGTCTGCTCTTCTTTTACAAAATACTGACCATGTCCTTTTTTATATATTATAATTTTCCTAAGATAAAATTATATAAAACTGTTATATCCTTGTTATAGAACACACACAAATGTATCATTTATATAAGTAAATATAAAATTATTTTTGGATTTCCTTTCTTTTCAGACACCAATTGTAGACAACTGATTATAATTTTCTTTCGCAAAAAAACTTATAATTTTATGGTGTTTGATTTGTATTTTTATGACTCTGATTATATTTTCATTTTTGTTGGCTTTTGTTGCAAAAAGTAATAATATTCTGTGTTCTTTACTTATACAACATTTATGTCACTACGAGTTGAATTCTTAAAATAATATACCCAGAAGCTGAAAAGAAATACAGAACAAATGAAATAAAATAAAAAAAATAAAACAGGCTGCTGACTTGTGTCTACAAGGATAATGACAAAAATCTTGGTATGAGTGTTTGTATTTGAAATGTTTTGTATTGTATTTAAGCAAAAAAAAAAAAATCATTTTACACAAAAAATGACATGTCCTTTTTATATCAACCATCAAAAAGATGGGGGGTATATTGATTTTGTCATTCCGTATGTAACATGTAGAAAAAATCATTTAAAACCCCATAAAGTATATATTTTCTGGGTCCTGGTTAGATTCTGAAACGATTTAGCCATGTCCGTCCATCTGTCTGTCTGTTGAAAGCAAGATAGGGCTCGAACGGGACAACCTAGGGGGACGAAATTTGGCTCAAATATTTATTTTATATAAGATTTCTTTGGTATTGAAAATGAGCAAAATCGGTTTATAAGCAAAAAAGTTATGGACTAAATACTAAAAGCACAGGGTGTCCGTTGTAGTTTCATTTCATACTTTTCTGCTGATATTTCTTAAACAAAAGCATGTATGACAACGAAATTTTGTACAAATAGTTCGAGGGTCAATATAAATTTGAAAACAAAAAAGGGGAGTGGTCCGCCCCTTTTACCGCCCACCTCCCATATAAAGTGGAACGTCAACGAAATTTTGTACAAATAGTTCAAGGACCAATGTAAAATCGGAAACAACAAATGGGCGTGGTCCACCCACTTGTAATGCAGTTTTGTTTCCAGCTGGTGTATACTCAGTCTGTCCAGTTTCTTCAAAGGTCTGCTTCCTTTGACTGTTACCACAGAGCTTTCTTGTGACAAGAACAATGACGAAATGGTACCTAGCTATGAGGGGAAAGAATAGGGTTGGCAAATTTAGTTCTCAGGTTAGTTAACAAGATTAAATCCGACGAGACAAATTCTTCAGCTCTCAGTCGGCTAACTACGGGTTTCGTCTTTAAAATATAATCCGACGAGATAAATGCTTCTGCTCTTAATCGGCTAACTACAAGCTCCGTCCTCAAATAGAATCAAAATAAAACTACGCTAACTTCTGAATACAATCCGACGAGATAAATTCTTCGGCTCTCTGTCGACTAGCTTAGATCATATGATCTATTTTACGAACTAAATACAATCCGACGAGATAAATGCTTCGGCTCTCTGTCGGCTATTTAAGATTGTATGAGCTATTTTATGAACTATATACGATCCGACGAGATAAACTCTTCAGCCCTCTGTCGGCTAGCTAAGATCGTATGCGCTACTAAATACAATCCGACGAGATAAATTCTTCGGCTCTCTGTCGGCTATTTAAGATTGTCGGCTAACTAAGATCGTATGCGTCGGCTAACTAAGATCGTATGCGCTACTAAATACAATCCGACGAGATAAATGCTTCGGCTCTCTTTTGGCTAACTAAGATCGTATGAGCTATTTTATGAACTAAATACAATCCTACGAGATAAATTCTTCTGCTAACAATGATTTTATGAGCTATTTTACGAACTAAATAAAATCCGACGAGATAAATGCTTCAGCTCTCAATCGGTTAACTACGGTACTACTACAATCCGACAAGATAAATTCTTCGGCTCTCGGTAGGCTAACTACGGATTCGGCTACGGTTCGGAAGAAAGAACTTCGGTCGTGTCTGGTGATACTTTGTTCCCTAAGATCAAAGTATAACAAGATCGGTACTTCGATTCTTGCTGAAATGTGTTATCGTAATCTTGACTATTTATGTTTAAATTGAGAATTATAAATTCTCCTATTGTATTGTAACTACTACAGTAGTTACAATATGTTATTATATTGGTGGTTTACTTTTTGTAACTACACGTTATCGCCCACCTCCCAAATAACGTAAAATTTGAAGGGTATATAGATTCGGCCAAGCCGAATATAACATTCTCGCTTGTTTATATTCTCTTCTATATCCTAAAATAAATGTATACTCCTCCAATTTGCTATAATACTGACTTATACTCCTATTTTCGTTTATTCGTTTTTTTCATTTATTTTCAACGTCCTTTTATTCTTTTATTAAACATGATGGACTTTATTGTTCTTAATTTATTTTTGCGGGATAGTTTTTTTTTTTTTTGTTATTTTTTATTTAGTTTTTTTATTACTTTAAATAGTTTTTTTCCCTCATTTTTTTCTTATTTTATTTATATAAGTATTATGGAACAATAGTGCTGAACATTGTGCTGAATTTGTAATTCACGTTACCGCATTTTATTACATTGAATGTAGAAAACTTGTGAAGTAAGTTTATTTTTTTAATTTTTTTGTCCTGACGTCTTCTTAGGATTTTTTTGTTGGCCAAAATAATGGAAATAATAAAAATAGTGAATGTTGAAAACTTCTAACTTCAGTTGCACATAATATGACATAGCGTGTTTTTCTATTCACACTTTAATTTATAAATTTAGCATATTTTTTTTTTGGTCAGCGGATTTTTTTTTTTTTTTGGAATAGAGCCATTATTAATGTTGGACAGTAGAATGTCAGGATTTTCTCTTGGAGTAGACTAGAGACAAAAGGAAGATTTCATATACCTTATACGAAGTATATTTAGATGATAAATTTAAAATAATGTTTAAACTTTAAAGGCCTTATATAGAATATACAATTTTATTTAAAACAAGTACTTAAAAGCGCTATATTCGGCTGTGCCGAATCTTATATACCCTTTAGCATCGTTGGGATGGAATTAGATTTGGTTTCCTACCGAATATACCCAATTAGACGGGATTTTTGAAAATTCGAATGTTTAGGGGATAAAAAAGGGTAAAATCGGTAACCTTATATCTTCCAAACTAATAGAGATACAATAAATAATAAATTTAATAGTTTGAATGTTTAATAATAATTCTAAAACAATATTAAATTAAAACGAGAGAAAAAGATATAGTCGGTCAAGACCGACCATATGATACCCTACACCATTGTGTACATTATAATTCGGGGAGGGTCTTTTATTAGACTTGGAGTCAAATGTGGACCGATACTCATAAGTGTAAAATAAAACATACGAATACAGAATAATACGTTGATGCTGACATGTATATGAATTTATTCACATTTGGGTGATTCCCGAAAGAGGGCCTTATATGGGAGCTATGGTAAATTATGGACCGATCTTTTTAAAATTTGGCACTATCATTTATGTTCATATAAAACTTATTTGTGTCGAATATAAACTTTATACTAACATTTTAATGGGATTTATGCCCGTAAAAGTGATTTTTTGAAAAGAGGTTTATATGGGAGCTATGGTTAATTATGGACCGATCTTTTTAAAAATCGGCACACTTATTTAGACTTATATAAAACTTATATGTTCCAAATTTCATTAAAATATTGCTATATTTAAGGGATTTATGATCGTTAAACCCTTTTCCGTGAGGACATTTGTATGGGGCTAGGTGAAATAATGGACCGATCATAACCAATTTCAATAGGCTTCGTCCTTGGACTAGAAGAAACCTGTGTACCAAATTTCATTAATTTTGGTTCAAAATTGCGACCTGTAGTTTGATTACAAGGTTTACATGGACGGACAGACGGTCAGACGGACAGACGGACGGACATCGTTAAATCGAATGGTGTAGGGTATAAAAAGTGTATCGTGAAAATTTATGGACCGATTTGACTGATTTAAAAAACCGAAACTCCTATGATTGATCTGTGCAAGAACGAAGTCCATAGTTCAAATAGTACCTGCAAAAGACGTAATAACGCGTTTTGGCCTATAATTTGAATTTGATTTTTTTCCATACAAATTTGAAAACGATTCGTTTTACAAAATAAGGCCTTATGTTAAAAAAACTTTTTTATTTATTAGGGTAAGTGCCTAATGTCGGCATGTAGCAGTAGTCGGCATTTTTAAATTTAAACTGAAATAGTTAACAACAGCGAATACTAATTATTGATGTAAGATCAATTTTGCCATGAAAATATATTTATATTTTTAGTGCAAATGTGTAAAATATACTAATAGTAGCAGTTTATTGGCAATTTACTCCGTTCTTAAACAACACATTTTTGATATCAGTTTTTAGAAAAAAAAAAAATTAAAGAAAGGCTACTTTCAAAGATGATATTAATTATAATAATTCAAATTGTATTTTAACAAAAAATTATTCAGAAGATAGGCAACAATTGAAACTTTATGTTAAATGTGTAAAATTTTTCGTAAAGAATTCCATTTCATAATTTGGTGGCTGCCGACCTTAGGAACAAAAAAAAATTGTATAGTATTCTATAGTCGGCATGTCATGTTAATTGGGAGATAATAATGTAATTATTACTTCGGACATAAATGTTTTTTTTGCAAATACATTTAGACCCTATTATTAGAAATAATTCGTCGGAACTATGTAATGATTTATCTGTTATTATAAGGGGTCATTTCTATGATGTTTGTAAAAAATGTGTTAAAAGTGAATTAAAACTTAAGATTTATACATAAAAATGTTCTACAGAATTTTTCTACATAAAATTTTACTATAGGTCGCTGAAATGTACAATCGTTTCTGTTGGACCATTTTTCCAAAAAAAAAAGATAAACTATAAAATCTATCAAGTATTTCATTCAAAATATTTTTATTTTTTAAAATTATGTTATATTTCAAAGCATAGTTTAGGGCATTTACATACAAAATGTGTCAATAAATTTCATGCCGACTATTTGATCATCACATGCCGAACACTGGAAAAATATGCCGACTATACACGCAGAGAAAAAACATTTCTCAATATGGTTGCCCCAACAATATTATTTTCATTGGAGAGAGATTTTTCCGTCGCAAACATTCTTATTGTTGAATATATTTTATTTTAAAAACAATTTTGTTGTAACAATTATACATTTGTTCTCAACTCACAATTATATTGTTGGCAAAACATGTTAAGCAATATGTTTAAATTAGAACCACATTATTGTTGTTAAAATTTCATGTGCAAAAAAAATATTTTCAATTCCTGAATATATTATTTTGTTTATAATTTTGAATTGACAGCAAAATGTTTGTTTTGTATTGGCAGCAATATACATTTTTAGTACTTGACAATAAGTATACTTGTTGATTTTTATTCAGTTTAGTTTGCTTCTTTCATTGAGCTAGTTGTCTGTCGGCAAGTTAAAATGTATTAGAAAATATGCTGAATATATATTTAAAAATGAATTATTTAAAATAAATTATTTTAATTAAAGTTAGACTAGAAATAAATAAATTTATCTTTTTATAACAAAGTGATTTATTTTACGTAACTAAATCCTATTTAATTTTAATAAAAACTTCCATACGATGAATTAATTGGCTTTTATTTATTTTAGGCATAATAATTGTTTCTCGACGATAAGTACCGTTATTGTGATTCAACCATATTATTGCTGTATACATGAATGGAGTATATACACAATAAAAATATTGTTGTAGATCAAAAATATTTTTATTGTGATTTAACCATATTATTGCTGTATACATGAATCAAGTACAAATACAACAAAAATATAGTTGTTAATCAACAATATTTTTATTGTGATTTAACCATATTATGAATCAAGTACAAATACAACAAAAATATAGTTGTAGATCAACAATATTTTTATTGTGATTTAACCATATTATTGCTGTATACATGAATCAAGTACAAATACAACAAAAATATAGTTGGAGATCAACAATACTTTTATTGTGATTTAACCATATTACTGCTGTATACATAAATAAAGTATATATACAACAAAAATATAGTTGTAGACCAACAATATTTTTATTGTTTTTTAACCATATTATTGTTATATACATGGATCAAGTATATATACAACAAAAATATGGTTGCAGATCAACAATATTTTTTATTATGATTCAAACATATTATGGTGCTACATCTAACCATAATATAATTTACAAACAACCATAAAATCTAACCATAATATGACAGTACTCGATTATGGTTGCTACTCACCATATTTTTTTTCAAGTTCTCCATAGAAAAGTTATCACTATTTGACTTTAAAAACTAATTTTTGTGTTGAAAATCGGGTTTTTATTAAAAATACGATTTACTAGAGAAAACACAAGTTTTTTTTTGAAAATATGTTTTATTTTCTTTCAGATACCCATACAGTGATAAAAATTTGTGATAGAAAATTCTTTAACTCCTTTCAAAACAATAAAACTGCATTATTTGTGAAAAAAAAAAAAAAAAAATTCGTCTAATCTGGGAAAGTTTTTACTTTTTATCGTCTCCGATTTGGCGTTTCAATAGTACTATTCTAAGAAGCATTAACTTTAGAAATATATGTAGGTGAACCAGATGTTGAGTGCTATCCTAGATTCGTTACTGAAAGATCTGAGAAAGAAGCTGAGGCGTGTCTTTTCTGTCATTGAAAATTGTGATTTTTTCAGCCTGCGATTTAAAGAGCAATTTTTATAAAAAATATGTAGAAAATCGTGGATTTAAGAAATTAAAACTGCTTTCACAGCTGCAATAAATTATTTCAGTTTTCTGCAAAATATTTTTTGCAGATTTTTCTTTTAATGCCAAATAAGCTTTATACAAGTCTTTGTTATTTACTTATTTACATCTTCACTTTAAATTTTCTTTGTCTTGGAATGTTCTTTGGAACTTTTTTTTTTGGTAGCATTGTTTTTTTACATAAATATTACAAGAAAAAAACAGAAAAAAAAATACTTTACTATTATAGGAATCTTGCTTGTTCCGTTTTCAATTTTTTTCACACTGTTTTTTTCTTTAACTACTTATTGTATTACTATTTCTCTCTCCTGTTCACCCTCCTTATTTTACCAAATTATTCTATTACTTTTTTATAGTGTTAGTTAAAAGTTTTTAATCAAGACTGGACCATAATTTTTAAGCAATTTTTTTTACTTAATATTAGTGTTTCTACTCCAACATCATTACATGTACTTAGGAACCCTCCTTTGAATTCTATCAAGTTTCTCTCCATAAATAATTTGCTGGCTGAAACGTGACAGTCATATTTTATTGTTAGAATTGCCTGCTGTTTTTCATGCTCTTTTTTTTTTAAATTTGCAGGTTTTTTCTTTTTAGAGTTTTTTTTCGCGAATTGAATTTTTTTTATAATTTTTTTTTATTTAACGTTTTTGTTATTTTGACTTTCATATAATCTTCATTGTTAAAGTTTATTAGTGCTGCTGATTTGCTTAAAAGAAAGTAGATTTGTTTTATTTTTTTTTTTTTATTTAAAATTTTTGGTTGGGGATATTATTTATTATTGTCATGATTTGTTGTTTATTTTTTTTCTGTCTTCACAAAGAAGAAATTATATTCAATTTGCATAAAAATTTTGTTTATTTTTGTACAAAAAGAATTTAATGAAACAAAGCTTTAGAAAGCAGAGTTTAAATTAAACAAAGACAATTGTTAAATATTAAAAAAAAAACACACCAATTTAAAATAAAAAATGTTTGAGCAATTAGAGTTTCCTTTGAAAAAGGCAGAAATTATACAATTAGTATACAAAACATTGCAAATTTCAAGACAAAGAATATTTTAAACAGACGTGCAATGAACATAATTGAAAATTTTGCTTTGACCTTAAGGCATCATTGGATTTGCTTTATATCAAATTAAATAACAATTGAGGTTTAATAGCAAATCTGATATTGACATGATGTTTTTTTTCCTGCAGGCGTAAATTTAATTATAATATACGCAACAAATTTTAAAGTATACTTTTAGGCTTGACCTAAGAATTTTTTAAAGTATTTTTTTCTTTTTTAATAAAATTTTAGTTATAATCCAATTAATTATTTTTTTAAATTTAAATTTTAGGCGGCGGCTCTGACATCTCCAAAGATCAATGCAACAAAACAGTGGATATTTTCGAAGATGTCAGCTCACCTGAGGTGACGAATCAAAATGTTGGTCGACCTTTAACCTGTTGGTATCGTTTTCGTACACTGAAAGGTGCTCCTAGAGATTTTGTGCTGAGATTAAGATTTAAAAAATTTAAAATTGGTACACTGCTGAATGCAACACACTGTGAGGGAGGATATTTACAGGTGAGTGATAATATATTATAATAAAATTCCCTAAGTTAGTTTAAGTTAAACTATAAAAATAAAGTAGAAGACTATAGTTTATCTCTACCATCAAAAAATGGGAGCTGTATTAAGTTTGTCGTTCTATTTGTTACGTATTGAAATATTATTCATAAGCATTGTTTAGTATTAAAAAATGGTCTGGGAAAATTATTAAAGTTGAGGTTGGCGAAAATATTTCACCAAAATATATCCTATATTATTCAGAGATTTACTTCTTATAGGGAATTTTGTTTTGACTTTTCTTAACTTGTTTCTTTTCTTAGCCTTTCTGTCATCCTTAATAGGAATTTTCTTATCATTTAGTTTAATATTTTTTTGATTGATTTTTTTTGTTATTTTTCTTACTTAAACTTTAAGTGTTAACTTTAAAGCTTTTTTGTTTTATTTTATTTATGTCAAACCAACATAAAGCTTAATATAATTTGTTAACATTTATTGTTTGCCATGAATTAAGGCTCAAGGGAATTGTGATTTATGTTGCAAAATACATACACAAATACATAAACTAACATACAAACTAATACATCAAGTCAAGAGATGAAGAAGATGGATAAAAAAAAAAAATGAAGAAAATAAAATATATAAAGATATCAAATTAAATTTATTGCTTAATATAACAACTACTGACTTACAAAATACACGTACTTAGGCATACAAACACATATAGTGATAAACAAATGGGAAAGACACATACTAACATACATAAATTGTAATGCTTATAAGAGAGGAAAATAACCAAGAGTTCTGGTGAATGATTTCAGTCAATACTTAAGATCATAGATAGATAGATAGATAGATAGATAGATAGATAGATAGATAGATAGATAGATAGATAGATAGATAGATAGATAGATAGATAGATAGATAGATAGATAGATAGATAGATAGATAGATAGATAGATAGATAGATAGATAGATAGATAGATAGATAGATAGATAGATAGATGGATAGATAGATAGATAGATAGATAGATAGATAGATAGATAGATAGGTAGATAGATAGATAGATAGATAGATAGATAGATATATATATATATAGATAGATAGATAGATAGATAGATAGATAGATAGATAGATAGATAGATAGATAGATAGATAGATAGATAGATATATAGATAGATAGATAGATAGATAGATAGATAGATAGATAGATAGATAGATAGATAGATAGATAGATAGATAGATAGATAGATAGATAGATAGATATATAGATAGATAGATAGATAGATAGATAGATAGATAGATAGATAGATAGATAGATAGATAGATAGATAGATAGATAGATAGATAGATAGATAGATAGATAGATAGATAGATATATATATATATAGATAGATAGATAGATAGATAGATAGATAGATAGATAGATAGATAGATAGATAGATAGATAGATAGATAGATAGATAGATAGATAGATAGATAGATAGATAGATAGATAGATAGATAGATAGATAGATGGTGAAAAAACTTGATGAAGTCCTGTGACAGGGCGAGAGGATACCGCCCTAAATAAGGTATCCATCCACAGGGGAACTCTAGAGAGGTGTAGTTGAAAGGTTGACATCTTCGTGGATCCCTCGTCAACAATCCCTAAAATCCAGGCACTACGGTATCCATAGTGGACGGCTTCCTGGTCATCATCTGTTTCCATGTTAGAAACGGCTGAAGCAAAACCTGGCGGATAGGTTAAAAACGCAAACCCACCAAACATAAACAAAATAATGATGAGAAAATTGAATACTACGTTGCAGGGAGTAATAAGTCCAGTACCGGCGGATTTAGGAGGTAAGAAAACGGGCTCTCAGTCGTCGAATTCATACTACTGTAATAGAAACTAACTTAGAGTAATTCGGCAGCACACCTGACTTAGAGGTTAAAGCCACAGGCAACATAAATAATAAGGAGTCCTTCCGCAGAAATTCGGCTATTTCACGATCACCACCAACAAACCGAAACGTGACAATACAGACCACATCAATGGCGCAATATCCAGATCAAGGACAATCTATTTCTGAAAATTCCAACTTCTTAGAGCTAGTAAACTTGATAACGGAATTAATAGAATTTATGAAGGGCAAACCTAATATTCACCCTGCCATAAAGCAGCAGGCAAGAGCCATCAAGGCAATGTATAACAGGGTAATAGCTGATGTGAACCTGTTAAAGCCCCCGAAACAAGGGAACTGTCAACGCAGACAACTGCAGAAACTTGTCCTCGGGAAAAAGACTTGAAACGAGCCAGAAAAAATGGAGAAACTCCACCACAAAATGCAAATAGCAAAGAGGATCAAAAAGGATATGCAAAGCCACCAAAATCGACTGAGAACGGAAGTGGTATCAGAAAAAAACAAAACGAACGGAGAAACTAAAGTCTGGAAGAAGGTGAGAAGTAATAAAAGACCTCAAAAGAGAAAGGAGGCGAAGAATGCTTTAATAATTTTCACGAAAGGAGAGGGAAGGTATTTCACAGCCAAAAGAGATGGATATAAAGAGCCGTAGGAAGGGCTACGGTGGTACACGAATTGCATGCATATATCTACCGTAGCAGGCGGCAATAGATATCCTGTTTTTAAACACCCACTCAGTAAGTTTCAAAAATGAGAATAGTACAACTTAATCTAAATCAATGTCAGGCGGCACAGGACCTGCTTTCATAGATAATCTGCGAAACTCGTGTTGATGCCGTCATTATTTGTGAACTTGGGTGAAAGACTTAACTGGCAAAGCGACTATTTGGGCATTCGAAAATAGAACAATAGAGAAAATTTCTGAACACATTGGAGAGGGATTCATAAGAGCTAAAATAGGAGTAATTCACATTTATAGTTTTTATGCTCCTCCAAGTGCAACAATTCAACTGTTCGAACAAATGCTAGATATTTTACTTAGAGATTCGGATCATTACAAACCGAAAATCATAGCGGTCGATTTCAATGTGTAGGCTGTCGAATGGAGAAGTCGAAAGATGAACACCAGGGGACGTCAACATTCACCAGTGGGAGTAAGGGCTCAATTGTGAACTTGACATTCATGACTACTTCCTTAGCAAGAGATGTAAGGGGGATAGTTAGGGTTCAATACACCAATAGCGACCAATAGGCTATAATATTTCCAGTTGACAGTCAAATTAGGAACAATGCCTCAAGAGAAAGAAACTGTGTTTCGTATACTGGTTGGACACATAAAAGACTTAACAAGGAAACATTAATTCAAGAATTTTTGAAAAATGTGCACCCGAATGGTTTTGTATTGGAGATGGCAGATCTAGTTTCGTCAAGTTTTAGCAGCGTGTGATATTGCAATGCCTAGATGAAGACTAACAAAGAATCGTCCTCTTAAGTACTGTTGCAAATTTGAAATCAGTAATCTTAGAGCAGAAGACGAACCAAAAGAACTATAGGACGACCGCAGTTCGAGGATGCTTGTCGTGAATACCAACATGTAATCAAAAGGAGTAAAAGGAATAGTTTCAGACAGATATATTTAGAAGCAGACTTAGACCCATAGAGGAAGGCTTATAGAGTATTAACATCAAGGATTAAAGGCAAAAAATAACACTACTACTAGGGAATATAGTGAAAACGTTGTTTTCAGAACACAAAAGTTTAGTAGCTGATATAGGAACTATAACTCCAATGAAAAATATACCGTTGACAATGGAGGAAGATATAATTCAGATCGTGAAGAAAATCGAACAATGCACTTAAGCTTGCGTTTAAAAGATCGAGTAAAACATTCATAGTTATATTTAATCAGTGCCTTAAAAAGGAGTTTTTCCAAATCGTTGGAAGAAACAAACACTTCATAAGCCCAATAAACCCTTGGGAGATCCATCGGCATATAGACCAATATGCCTTCTTGACACAAACGGGAAAACACTCGAAAAGGTTATTTATAATAGACTTCTACCAATGCTAGAGCAAAGTAATGGATTGTCAAACCGACAATATGGATTTCAGAAGGCAAGGTCAACCATCGATGCAATAAGTAAAATGATAGAAATGATAGTCCGATCAGCAATTGAAGTCAGAGGAGTAAATAAGAAGTATTGTGCAATTATAACACTCGATGTAAAAAACCCTTTTAACTCCGCAATTTAGGGAAGAATAATTTGAACGTTAGAACGTCTTAGCATATCAAACTATCTAACGGGAATAGTATGCAGTTATTTTAAAGAAAAAATTTTGCTATCATACTGAAGAAGGGCTAAAAACATACAACATCACCGCAGTAATGCTGCAAGGTTGATTTGATATTTTTATATAGAAAAATTTCACTTTAAGTATTTGATATGAAATCTTAAGAAAAGTTTATACTTTGGAATGAAATTGTTATTAAAGTCCATCATTCCGTTCGTCTGTTATTTGAAATCAATTTTGCGATGGCCTTAAATAACATAGGAACATGTTTTACTTTTTAATATTTTGGTAGTGCTTGCGACTTTTTGGAATATTGGAAATTTAATCCTATAAAAAATTTTCTTATTTAGTGGTGAAATCACTATAATGGTGGCTGTCGTTCTGTCTGTATTTTAAAAAGATATAAAGATAGATACATAGTTATATAGAAAGACAGCTAGACATATTTTCTTAAATAATTCATAAGAATCTATCATTGGAATTAACCAAGTAATTATTTATTAATGTTGCTGCCTTCAACAGAACTGCAGGGTTGTCATTTGATATTTTATGTGATTGAGTATTTTCTGTTTTTTCTTAAAGATAAATGTATGACATGAGCTCAGCATATGGACGTCATACTAATATTACCGAAAGACTAAATAATGTTTTATTTTCTACTATTTTTTTTGCTGTCTTGGTTTTTGGTAGATGTGTCAAATAAACGTTTTTTATAAATGTATATGTAAGAGTGTTTGTAGTTGATTTCCACTTCCGCTTGTTTAACAGTAAATGCCACTAGATGAGTATTTTTTTTTCTCCTCAACACACTCTCCCTTTTGTATAGGAAAAAAAATTAGCAGCAGTTTTTTTTTCATATTTTCAACACAATATTTTTTGGCCACTATAGCTGTAGCATAAATGATGACATATGGGAATAGTCATACCCTAGATGACAGCTTCATATTTATTTTAGTTGAAGCAAGTAACAAAAAAAAAAAAATATTTTAGCTTTAAAATTCCTAAAACATTAGCTTTATTTTTCTCCTTCCCCCTTATGATGCCATTAGTAGAAAACCATTGACTTTTAGTCAATAGGTTTTATTTTTTTTTTCATTTCAATTTTTAAACATGTTGCTTATGTTTCCGCTGGCGTGTAATGAATTTCAATTTATATCAATTTTTAATGTCAATTTTTTTAATTTTTGTCTTTTATTTATTTTTTTTTTCTTGTTTTTATTTTTTAGATTGTCGATGGCAATGCCAAAACTGATGTCTCCAATCGTCGAGAGCCTGGCATGTTTTGTGGTGAAGCTGAACAGCCACAAACGTTTATCAGTGAGACGAGTTATGTAAAAGTTATGTTTCATACAGACAACTTTACAGATCAGGTAAGAAATGAAAATTATTGATGAAGAAATTTTATGAAGTTAATAAAAAAATAAATTGTTAAAGAAAATAGTAAATTAATAAGATAAGAGGAAAGTAGTAGGAAAAATTATATATTTAAGAAATTTTTAAAGTTTTATAACTTTCAATAAAGAGGTGAAAAAGGAAATATAAGTTTATTCTACTACTTGTTATATATAAAGTACTTATTTTTGATTATATAAAGAGTTGGGAGACTGTTAAGATCGTGAAATTGTTATAATGAAGTCTGTCATTCTGTCTGTTTCTATGTTGGAATTAACTTTTCGAAGGCTACATGTAACTTTTAAACATGTTTGATACCACAATATTTTGTTAATGCATATTATTATATTGAATATTATTGTTCATGGGGATTGCTATATAAATGACTGAATTGAGTCTGATAACAAATAAATTTATTTTGTAGTGGAATCATTATAATAGTGTCCGTCCTTCCATCTGCCCTTTAAAATATTTTTTTCACTATTTCGTTAATGAGTTTGAAAATATTTTTAATATTGAAAATCAAAGAAGTCGCTTTATAATTGATTCTATTGAGATCTTTTAAAAAATATATATATTTTTTGGGAGTTGAATAACATCCGTCTTTCCGTCGTTTTAACAACATCCGTCTTTTCGTCTACATTAGTATTGAAATCAAATTTTCGAAGACCTTAAATTAACTTCGAACATATTTAATACCTCAATATTTATGTCACACTTCCGAATATTTGAAACATTGGAAATCTTAAAGACTGCTATGTTAATGACTATTATATTAAGTTCTTTGGAAAAAAATACTTTTTTTTTTTTTTTTTTTTTTGAAGGGGAACCGTCAAAACGTGTCCGTCATTCTGTCTGTCTATCTTTAGAAATGAAATATGAAAAGGCCTTAAATAACTTGGGATCTTGCTTAATATCTCAATATCTTGGTACTGGGTATACAAATTTTATATATTTGTAGATACAAAAATTGATTTGTAAATTACTGAGTTGAGATCTTTCAAAAAATTTCAATATTGTGGAGAAAAATCGTTTTTTAAAATGTCCGTCATTCTGTCCGCCTGTTATTTGAAATCAATTTTTATAATGATTTTAAATAATATAAAATCTAGTTTGATACTTCTATGCGTGTGATTTTTTAGAATATTGAAAATTATATAAATTACCTTACAAATGCATAAAATGAGTCCTATAAAAGAAATTTCGTATTATATAGTGGAATCCCTATAACAATGTCTGTCATTCTGTCTGCCTTTTAACAATATTTTTTAATTTTTCAATATTTCGGTAGTATGTGTGGGAATATTTTAAATAATAATAATTACTTTATAATTTTTTTTTTCTGAGGGTTTTAGAAAACTTAATTTTTGGAAATAGAAATGCTATAATAATATCCGTTATTCCGTCTGTATCTGTATTAAAAATAACTTTCCGTAGGCTGCAGATAACTTTCGAACTTGTTTAATATTTCAATATTTCCGTAACAATTTCGAAAATTTTAAACATTTAAAAGCATAGAAATTATTTTATAAATCACTGGCATGACTATCGCTTTACAAAAAGATATATCTTTTTAAATAGAAATAGTAATAATTATGTCCGTCATTCTGTCTGTTACATTTGATGCCTCGTTTTAACGATATCCGTCATTCCGTTTGTATGAGTATTTAAATCAGCTTTCCATTAACTTTTGAAAATATTTGTTATTTTATTATTTAAAGAATAGTTTCGAAATTGTTAAATTTTAAAAAATAATGGAAATCATTTTATAAAAATGTTTTTTTTTTTATATATTTTTTTTTTTTTGGAAATGGAATTAGTATAACTATGTCCATTTTTATACCATTCTCTTAGATTTGATACTTTAATATTTCAAAATAAGAATATTTTGAATACTGAGAAGGTTATCTTATAAATAACTGTGTTTAGATCTTTAGAAAAATGGATCTTGTTTTACTCAAATCGTTTTTAAGAATGTCCGTCATTCTGTCCGTCTGTGTTATAAAAATAATTTCGCAATGACTTTGAGCAACATAACAGCATGTTTAATACTTTAATATCTTGGCAATTTATACAAGTATTTTAAATATTTATATTTACAAAATTGCTTTATAAATGGTAGAAAGGAAATCTTTAGAAGAATTTACTTTTTAGATATAAAATCGTTTGCAACAATCTCCAACATTCTGTCTGTCTACTAAAACATATTTGCAAAAACCTTAAATATTTAAATTGGAAACATATTTAATTCCTCAATATTTCGGTAATTCTTGAAAAATTGTAAATATTGAATATCATAGAAATTGCTTTATAAAGCGTTGTGAAATCTTGAGAATTATTCGTTTTCTTTTTTTTGAGTAGAAGCATAATAACGATGTCCGTCCCTCTGTCTGGCTGTATGGTTATGTTAAGTATTTGCAAAGGCCTAAATAGTCAATTTGGGAACATGTTTAATTCCTCAAAATTTCGTCAATTTATGAAATTATATATATATTAATGACAATAATGATTGCTTTATAAAGTATTTTTAAATTTGAAGAAACATTTTATTTGAATATTTTTTGAATTAAAATCGTAATTATAATGTCTGTCTTTCTGTCTGCCTATTAGAATTAGATTAAAATTTGCAAAGGCTTTAAATAGCTTAAGAACAAAATTTGATGGCTCAGTAATGCTTCCAACTATTTTAAATGTTTAGAATCATTAAAATTGCTTTACAAATAACTAACATATTTTCATTTTTCGAAAAAATTATCTATTTTTTGAAGTGGAATGTCCGTCATTCTGTCCATCTGTTATTTAAAATCAACTTTGCAATGATTTTAAATAACAAAAGAACATGTTTCAATTTTCAGTAATTGGGTAATACATTTAAAAGTTTTAAATAATGAAAATCACCAAAATCACTTCATTAATTACTGAAATAAATTTTATATAAAAATTTTATTGTTTTGGAAAGACATAATCATGAAGTTGTCCGTCATTCTGTCTGTCTGTTGACCTTAAATATTAGGAACATGTTTAAAGCTTAAATATTTCCGTTATAAGCTGTATATTGTTTCAAATATTGAAAATCAAAATTGTTTCCAAAATTATGGTATTAAAATCTTATAAAAAAATGAACTTTTTAAACTCAATCAGGGCCTGAATTTCTATGTATGGCTGTCAGGCTACTGGCTTCTTGAACTCATTTTTCATATTTTCCTTTTTTATACATTTTGACCCATTTCTTAAATAAATTTAATATTCTATTAATATATTCTTGCCTTAAAGCATAAAAAATATTACTGCCTAAAGAGCAGGAAGCGAAAAATGAAAGAAACGGAAATTAACAAGGAAAAAGTAAAAATTATTCATAATATAAACTCATAAATATCATCAGTATTAAGTCATATAACCAACTGTCAACATGTATGAGAGCATATTTATTGATATATGTACGTATGTACTTAAGGGAACATGTAGACACATATATAAATGTTCAATGAAACAAGTGATAATTTTTAACACACACATACATATATATATTATATATATAAAGATACATTGTAACTTTGTGTACATTAATTTGTATTTGTTGGTATATCAATAACGTTAGTGTTAATAAATATCTATACATATATGACACATTTACACAAACATATACTTATACATTTACATACATATTTTATACTTATTATAGTTTACATGTGTCTGAACAAGTAAATGCGTGTATTGCATTTAATGTCAACTCAGAAAAAAAAAAAATACATTTTATGTCCATAAAATTTATACACTCTTCTATATAAGTATTTTTACAAATGATTATGATGTGAATGTATATAAATACGCAAGAATTGCAAACAAACATTTATATATATGTACATTATTGTATGTATGCGTAATATAGCCACCTATATTGATGTATCAAATTATATATACATATCGGCAAAAAGGTTTTAAGCGTTAATATTATTTTACGCAGTCAATGTATTAAATATTGAAAATAACAATTTATTTGCTTACGTGATAGTGTATGTGTATTGGATGCATTTCATTTATATATAATATTTGCTCGGTATGTTCAATATGTAGATATGTATATGTAGGTATTTGCATATATAAATCCTCATTTGTAACCTGTATTAGGGCAATAGTTACCGCAAGCAATTGCAACTAGTATTAGGATTATTGTATTGCAAATAATATACATATTTAAAAGTATATTTTAGACAAATATGATTGATCACTTAAGCTTATGGCTTAAAATAGGTTAAAGAAGTTTTCAATATAGTTTTGGGAAAAAATATTATATAGCCCATCAGTTAATCGATGCTTTGCGCAGTTAGTTTTAAAATCATAATAACAGCCATAATATCAGTATCAATAAACAAAATCAGTAATGGGATGTGATTTTCTTTTAGTTTTTAAGGGTCATGGTTAATCTTTTATTTAGTTAATTTTTTTTAGTTTTCTTAAAAAAAAATCTCACCCTAACTAAATAGCACCTTATTGACGCCAGCCAAAAACCAATATTTAAATACGCATATTATGCCGGTGTATTGGTAAGTGTGGCTTTTATGTGTAAGAGTTTTGGTATAAATAGCTATATGACACATGTCATTAGTGACAATGATGTCATTGAATATTATGATGATAATGTTGGCATTGCCAACTTGCATCAGTATATGTACATATATAAGTATATATATATATACTAGAGTGTCCCACGAAACAGCTTTTTCTGCAATTCTAATGTAGGGAAATTTATAAAGTATTTTATTTCGATGGAAAAAGTTCCATGAATCTATGGCAGGAAATTGAAAATATGTTTTCATTTTTAAAATATTTTTAATATTTTTCCTATATCCTACAATTTTTTTCCAAAGGAATACTCCACTTATGTAGACTTGTATGTATATATGAATATACTTATGCGTTAATCATATTATTGTCATATTTTTATAATTATTTTCATAGTAATTTTCATTTTGAATTTTTATGAAACCTTACATTAGTCATTTGTGAAGGAACATTAATAATATGTATGAAGTATTTTTGTGTTATATTACATATATTTAAATGTTAACTCTATTTATTTATTTTTTTTTTAACATATTAATCTCTTTGTTATGTTTTTGTTAATGCTGCTAGTTTTGTTTTTATTTTTTTATGATAATCATATTTGTTTGTAACCTAATTTGCTGCATTATTAATTGAATTGTCTGTTGTTTTATGAATTATATACGAGTATGTATATTGAAAAGGAAATATAAAAAAAAGACATGACAATAATAACATCATTTGAGTAAATAATTTAATTTAAATAATGATTGGATGAAAAATCCTACTAAAAAAAAAAAGAAATAAATAATAATAACAAAAATAAAAAACATAATTTCATAATGGACATAATTTCATACGTTAACCCTTAACGTAAAATAAAGCGTATAAGGCCTCAAATCGAAAAATATTTCTGATTGTTATGAATAAAAATAACTTTTGAGAATAAATGTCTATCAGTCTGTCTGGTCATATGTATGTTGAAATGGATTTTTTAAAGCTTTTAGTCCAATAAATACATTTAACTTTCATTTCGTATGTGGCATATAGTCTTGAAAATTTTGTTATTGAAATCCAGCAAAATTCGTTTAGTAATGGCGGAGTTATGCACGATTTTCTGGAACAGCCTCAAAAACTTTTCCAATTTTCATTGCCCAAATTTAATCATATTTTCTATTTTTTCTATACAATAATACGTAAATGTTTTTCAAATGGAAAGTTGTGAGATTGAATAGTCTAAAGGAAGTGTTCTAGACTGCAAAACGTTACGTTAGGTTAGATTGAAAAAGGATCATACAGAATTAATGATACTGATCCATACTGACTTCTTAAAAAGAGAAAAAATTAATTTTATACAAATAATAAGTTTCTTTAGCTCCATATAATGGGTCCTCTCTTGCAGTTAATCCTTTGAATCTTTGTCGGCCCGTTTGAGGCCTTGGTTGACGTGTTGCTGGACCTCTATTATTACTTGTTACAAGCATTTTTGTTGCCTTAATAAATTTGAGTCTCTTCGATGGACTTATCTTTCTTAATTCATCCAAGTTCTAAAAAAAAAAAATAATAATGAGAATCAAAACATATAAATCTACCCTGCGGGAAATTTGTGGCAATTGCAGTAATGGACTGGTCTCTCAGTACCAGTTGAGTACCAATTGACACTTAACTCGTTACCAAAGTTCCAATTGAGAACCAGTTGACACAAACACACTCACTATTTAACAGTTGAGAGTCAGTTTATAACATGCTTGTTAAATGCGTAATTAGAAACTCGCGCGCAATAACAATCAGTGGCTGAGTGGTTAGCGTTGAAGACTATAAAACATAACATACGTTAGATGAACATGGGTTCGATCCGGGGTGCCGCCATCTACATTAACGAAAAATTATAAAATAAAAATAAACATAATTTAATAAAAATAATAAAAAATAATTGTTTAAAAATTAAACAATTACCGTATTATTATACAATTTTTATTATATTAATCGACACTGAACCTGTCCTCGTGAACCGGTTCTCTTCACTCTAGGGTATAGCGTGGTAGTGCAGCGCACTCGCAGAGGAAATATCATCACATAGACCTATTTTTTTAACAAAATACTTTAAGTCGTTATGACACATAAAAATACCTACAAACATTCTCAATTCATTGTTTTCCATATCTTGAACCTTCCTCAAAGTGTTATTATATTATTGTGACTCGGTATCTAGCACAATTTCAAAAAGTGTTGTTCGTTGAGAACTCTTAGATCTCTACGGCAATGGCTGACCATCTTTGATCTAATATATCTATTAGAAAGTGGCTGTCTATGTATATTGTAATATCGCTTCTAAATATCGGCACCAAGATATTCGTCTTGCTCCTTCAGAAACTGCAAAGATTTCAGCTTAGAAAATACTACAAGCGTTGTACAGTATTGAGGTAGTAAAATTTGACACCCTGTAGCTTATTTCGTGTTATCACAGGTTGACTACGAGATGATTTTTATGAAGGCTTAGGTTCTCCTCTTTCAACAACTCTTTCATACATTTCAATTTGATACGAGCAGTAGTTTAGGAGATACAGATTTATTACCAAAAATGTGACCCCACTGTGCAGCGTAAGCTTTCTTCACTCTTTCCTCAAGTTTAATTTATGGGCGTATAAACGCATAAAAACCGTTAATTCTAAGCTCGTATCTCAGGAAATCCTTGGAAAATTTTTCGAATTTTCGAACATAGCTAAAAATTATAAAATTTAATATTTAATTTCACTCAGGATATTTTTGTAAGAAATTTTCAAAATTTAAGATTATTTTGAGAAGTTTAAACGTTTTTAACCGAGTTCGAATTTTCGAATATTTGTAAAATGGTTAAAAAAATAAATCTTTCTTTAAATTATGTTATTTTTATGATAATAATATTAAAATTTAAGAATTTTCAATCATGTTATAAAATGTTTAACCAAATTTGAATTTTCGAACATAACTAAAAATTAAAAAATTTTATATTTAATTTCATTTAGGGTATTTTTATAAAAATTTTTCATATATTAAGATTTTTTGAGAAGTTCGAAATTTCGAATTTAAGTTAAAATTTTTCGAACATCGCTAAATAATAACATAATGGGGTTAATTAACATATTTTTTAATAATTTGAATATGTGCCATAGTTGTTAAGCTTTTTTAACCGAGTTCGAATTTTCGAATATTTATAAAAATTTATGAAAATAATTTTTTACTTTTTTTTTTTTTTTTTTTTTTTTTTTTTTTTTAATTATGTTATTTTTATGAAAATACTTTTAAAATTTAAGAATTTTCAAGCATGTTTGAAAATGTTTAAACATATACGAATTTTCGAAAATAACTAAAAATTATAAAATTTTATATTTAATTTCATTTAGGGTATTTTTATAAGAAATTTTTAAAATTGCATCTCGAATCGAATCGAATATTTATAAAAATTATTTCTTTCTTTAATTTATGTAATTGTTATGAAAATGCTTTAAAAATTTAAGAATTTTCAAGCATGTTCGAAAATATTAAAAAAATTCGAATTTTCGAACATAACTAAAAATTATAAAATTTAGTATTTTAACTTATTTATGGTATTTTTATAAGGAGTTTTTAAATTTTAAGCTAATTTTGAGAAGTTCGAAATTTCGAATTTAAATTAAAATTTTCGAACTTCACTAAATAATAACATTATGTTGTTAATTAACATATTTTTTAATATTTTGAATATTTGCCAAAGTTTTTAAGCTTTTTTAATCGAGTTCGAATTTTCGAATATTTATAAAATGGATAAAAAAATAATTCATTCTTTAGATTATGTTATTTTTATGATAAGACTATTAAAATTTAAACATTTTCAAGCATGTTCGAAAATGTTTAATCAAATTCAAATTTTCGAATATAAGTAAAAATTATAAAATTTAATATTTAATTTCATTAGCGGTATTTTTTAAGCTTTTTTTTGAGAAGTTTGAATAAATAGTTTTGTATAAAAAAATTTCATACAAGACTCGGCCCAGTTGAATAAAACACTACCGCTTGTTATAAATAAAATTTAATAATATTTTTTTTACAAGGTTAAAGTTTAAAAAATATAATTCGATATAAAAATTTTACGCTCTGTTATAAAATTAATAAAAATTTTACGTGGATATATTATTAACGAATATATAATTTTGTTTGTTTAAGATTCTTTTATTCAAATATCAGCAACAAAACAACTTTTATCAAACTAAAATTACAATTTTGTTTATTGCATGCATAAACCTTAAAATGATAATTTATTTTCCTTTTAAGCTTTTGTTTTTACAATGTAAAATTGTCTAAAGAAATACAATCCTTGTTATGCTGCTGATAAACTTTATTATGATATAATCAAATGCATTCACTTTTATCTCCTTAGCAGCCCTACTACATTTGTTTACAAATTCATAAAGAAAATCGAGAAAAAAAAAACTATAGTTTCTTGTCGAGAGTTTTTTTTTTTCTTCTTTAATTTTAAATATAGAACTTTTGCATTCATTCTTTAATTCATTCATTTGACATACTACTACTACTACTTTTCACTACTAACAAATACCAGATAGACACTACATTAAGTTTAAAACTGCTTCCGTCTATGTAGTTTTATGTTTGTTGCACAATTTTCCAACCACCTTTAATAAAGTCATAAATATTTATGAAAAACTTTAGTTATTCTTTTTTCCCACCATTCCCTACTCCTGCAAAAAAAATCTCACTAAACAGCAGCACTTGTCAGACAGACAGACAAACAACTATCAACAAAGTTTGTAGCGAGAGAGGGGGTTTATGGCATACAGATTGTTGTTGCAACAGACAAGAGTCAGAGTTAAGTATTCTGAGAAACAACAAGAATGAAAAGACAGAAAGAAAAACAAAAAAAAAAAAAAAAAAAAAAAAATACAAATATAAAAAGTGGAAGAAAAAAAAAAAAAAAAACTTATAAAAAGCCATTATAATGAGTTAGCTGTTGCTCATCAAGCCATAAGTTCTTCCTGTTTATTTTTGCTTAAATGATAGTAAATAATAACAAAAACAACAGCAACAACAACAACGAGTGAAGAGGATCAGAGGCGAGCAATAACAACATCAGCAGCACTACCACCAGCAGCTACAAAAACAAATGAATTTAGTGGAAATGAAGACAAAATTACAGTTGAGTAAATCAGGTCAATGCGACTTCAGGGAATACTATAAATATGCTTATTTAAAGTAAAGTAAGTGTGAAAGAAAAATACTTTGAAAAGATTTTCTTTGAAAGATGAAAAATAACAGTTTCTTTTCACACAGAAAAACTTATCTTCGAATGATACTCAAAAAAGCTTTTTTTGTTTTTATACAAGTTGTGAATATTTCGAGAGACTGTATTATAAAATGAATTAAATTTTCATTTGTGCTCTGAACATCGATACCTTTCTTTTTGGCGCTAACCTAATATACGTAAATAAGGACTGCGCACGAAAAAATCCGTGCATACTCTTGGGCTTATAACTTTTGATGTGGTGAAAAATTAATAATTCTTTTAACTGGTGTGTTTTTGCCATTATGCTCACTTGTCATGTGCTAAGTTTCATGGTTTTTCTTAAAATAGAAGTTTAACAAAAAACACATAATTAAAATTTTTCATAAAATCTTGCATTGGTCATATAAAATAATTGCAAAGAAGGCTGTTGTGCCGCAAAATATAGTTTCTTGGGTCATAATATTATACAAAGAAGTCATGAATACTGAATGGTAACATGGTAATGGAAGATAAATAATATCTTCAGGCTGTAGGACTCAGGCAAAATAGAAAGGATTTTGAAAGAAATTCACCTCATCTCTGGAAGAAAAGTGTCACAAAAAGTTAATTGCTTTGAATTTTTATTAGAAAATTGGAAAGGAAGTCTAGCCTGAAGTTTTATAAAATAAGAAAAAAAATCATAATAAAAACGTAAGCAAGAATTTGGAGGTAAAAAATAACATGAAAATTCTTCGGACGAATTTTTTCAGAAATTTTGTTTCTGTATAGTAGAAGATGAAACTTTCATACAGGGTGACTTTTTTCAACTTCCTGGTCAGGAATTCTATGACGCAGATGCTAGAGGGATTATAGCAAAAAAAATTTCGTGTATCAAAGAAATCAAAATTCCCAAGAAGGTTTTTGATTTGGAAAGTCATATGCATATGCAGGAATGAAGCACTTCATTCTTAAAAAATGGTTGCATTAACACAGAAATATACGTGAATGAGTGCCTTTTCCCTTTCCGAATAAAATTCAGTGTATTCCCTGTTTCCTGCCCTGTTCCCAATTCTTCTCATTACAACAACAAAACAAATAGTTATAACAAAGAAATTGTAAGAGTTTTTACCGATAGAGGCTTATCCATCAAATTGTTCGAAACTTCGTGCAATTGAAAGATATTGGACTCTAGTAAAAAATTTAATTTAAAGAACATTAAACGCTCGGTATAAAATGAAACGGAGTTTAAAAATAAGTGGACTCATTCGAGCAAAAAAGTGACCGAAACACAATAAAACCTTTAATTAGAATAATTCTGGAAAAGGTCAGATATTTCCTTAAAAACTAACAGGAACTAATTTATTCTTTTATGTTTAGAACTTAATGACTGTTATCATTAATAAAAATATCACTTTAAAAAAATTCACCCACTGGTTTAGTTTCTGTGAGCAGATTTGCATGCACGGATTTTTTCGTGCACAGTCCTTATATTTTAAATTTGTTGATATTAATTCAAAAAAATGTTTTTATTAAAAACAAGTTTAAGCGCACTGTGAGGCTGATCGCAAAAATTTTCTTTGTAAATCTGTACCTTGTAAACTAAAATTCCGTCGGATGGTAGAGGAGGATCTAAGCTTTTAGAAAAATCATCTTGTAATCACCCTGCAATAAGATGAAATAAGCTACAGGGTGTCAAACTTGACCACCTTGATTATGAAAAGGCTTTAAAAAATCGTATCTTTTACATATCAAAAAACTTAATAAGATAAAGAAAAAATGTGATCCTTTAATAGTTGAAAAGATATTAACTTGACTCTTTTCAAATAATTTGCATTAAATGGAAGGAATAATAGAAATGTTTAAACAATATTCTAAGACTATTGGGACTCTTCCAAGTCGTTGCAAAATAGCGTGTTATTATTTTTTTTTAATTATCTCAATTTGTCTAGCCATTAAAAATTATCAAAGTAAAAACTTTCTATTTATTACAAAATTTAATTAATAAAAAAATATTTTTTCACATATTTCAAAAGACAAGACTTAAATAATGGATAACAAAACATATTTTATTTGATTAAGAGTTGCACCCTATGTTCATCATTTTCACATTTGTAATGTACGAGGTCGGATCAATATTTCCGTGACCCTTGTAGTTATATGAAATGCAACACTGTTCTCATCAAGTACCACCTGTTAATAGACTACTGTCAAATTTTGAGCAAGTGTCGTCATTTACTTTGCGTTTAACAGCTGTTCAAAACATACAACCTCGTGTATTTTTCTAAAAATGGAGAAAAGTGAATTTCGAATGCTCATTAAACATTAGTACAAATGACGCTGAACGTTCTGGACGGCCAATTGAGGTCAGTACACCCGAAAATGTCGAAAAAATCCACGATATGGTGTTGGTCGACCGAAGAGTAAAAGTGCGTGAGATTGTTGAGCGTAAACGTGTGACAACTTCAAAGGATTGTTTGGAGTTGTTTAACCGCAATCCGAATGAGTTTTTGTAACTGTGGATTAAACTTGGATCCATTACTGTACTCCGGAGACCAAGCAGCAGTCTAAACAATGGGTTTATCTGGGTGAAACCCATTTGTTGGCCAATAAGGTGATGGCTACAGTTTTTGGGATGCACGCGGGATAATTCACATCGATTACCTTCAAAAGGGAAAAACAATAAATGGCGAATATTATGCCAACTTATTAGACCGATTTAATGAGGATTTAAAAAGAAAACGACCCCATATGGCCAAGAAAAAAGTTCTTTTTCATCAAGATAATGCACGGATGCACACGTTTGCAGTCTCAATGGCAAAACTCTATGAATTGGGCTACCAATTGGTACCTCATCCACCATATTCTCCGGATTTAGCCCCTAGTGATTACTTCCTATTTCCAAACCTAAAGAAACGGCTCCAACGATGAAATTATTGACCAAACAAATGCGTATTTTAAGGACCTCGAAAAATCCTATTATTTGGAAGGGATACAAAAACTGGAGAAAAGTTGGAGATTATGTTGAAAAATAAATTTTTGTTTTGCAAAAAAACATTGTGTGAGTCGAAATTTTGAAAAAAATAAGGAAAAATAAATAAAAAAAAACCATATAGAAAATGTTATCACTTATAAAGTGAAATCTTACAAAAGATTTAAATATATTTAAAACAGTTTTTCTGATTTCTAAATACATTTGAAAATCAAATAATAATTTAAAAATTTTGAGTTTTACAAGGTCTTTAGTGCAGGAACTATTTTTTTTTTTTTTTAATTAAGTTTATGTTTCGGAATTTTTCAAACTCTTATTAGTATATAATTACTAATGTAGAGTATTCCACAATACACCGTCACCATCATAGACATTGAATTAAATGCAGTTGCTAAGCTTTATTTACATTTAATAAAAACAAGCATAATGGAAAAAAAAAACTTTAGTTTATAAAGCTAAAGACAAGAGTGTTTTGGATGATAGTAATGAAGAGCTTTAGTAGAAAAAGTAATATTTGCTTTCTGTTGAAAAATAAAAAAAAATATAAACAACTTAAATATAGAGGATTTGTTTACACTACACAAAGGTTAATGATCTTAAAAAAAAATATAATAATTCTTATTTAAATAAAATGTAAATTGAAAAGAAAGATTACTTGAGACATGATAAAGAAATTAATAATTATAATTATGAAATAATTGCATACTTTTAGAAGGTTTGGTTTTAAATAACAACTTTTTTTAAAGTATACTTAAAGGAATTTCTTTGTGGTAGTATTAAGGAAAATTATTGGTTTGTTAATTAAAGAATATAAATAAAATAGGATAAAGAAAAAGGTTGCAGTTGAAAAATTAAATGTTAGAGGATGTGTTGTCTATATTAAGGAGCAGGATTTAATATATAAAATTAAAAATAAAAAGAAATTAGATGAAATATTGTACATAAATATATTTAAAGGTGGTTAATTCAAAAGCCTTAAGATTAACATGCACACAGATTTTTTATAAGAAACAAAGTAAAAAATATAGCCTTTTTTATTGTCTACTTTTAGGATATTAATGAATTAATTTCTTCTCTTATTTTTTTATTGCTTTAAAAAAGGGAATTAAATTCTAACGCCAAAGAAATTGCGTTAAAATTTCGATTGATATTCAATAACGCAAAATGAAGCTTAAATACAAATTTTTAATAAAAAAAGTTTAGATATTATTATTCAAAATATTGCCTACATTAGGGGTTACATATGAAATTAAGCTTTCTTTACTTTGGTGTTAATATTTCTTTTTATTATTGCCTACTTTTAGGTGTTTAACAATTTCTTTTCTGTTTTCTTTTTAAATTACAGACTTATTTTACTTTCGATTCGCGTGCCGAACAACAAACAGAAGTTTATTTACGTTATGGCCAACATCCCGAATTATATCCCAATCGACGTGGTGAAGTTGTTCAGGGGTAAGTAAAATCATTAATGTTGTTCAATAACGACCCTCATAATAATACCAATAGCAAACTTTGGACTTAATGTAAATTGTTTACCGTACATGTTTTGTAACTTCTAATGTAATGTTAACCAATAATTTAATTTTATTTTATTACGACTTTTTATTATACTACTTTGTGCTCTCACTCCCTTCCTTTAAAGTGTAGGCCTAATCATATTTAGTCTTTATAATACACGCACCACAACAAGGGCAATAATAACAATAAGAAAAAGAGAAGAAAGAAGAAAATCATGCAAATAATAATAAAAGCCAATAGAAATACAAATAAGAAAATTTGTTTTGCTTATCAGAGCAAAATAATAAAATTATATTTGCCAGCAAATACTTAAAAAAAAATTTCTTTTTCTTTTTCCCACAACCAATAATAACAAACACTTTTATATGTTGTAGGTATGTGTGGCAAAGTATTTGTAATGGAGGCAAGAAATTTTGTTGCGTAAAATTCAATTACCGTAAAACTTAATAAACATTGTATTTAATGGCAAAAAAAAAAAAAAAAAACACGAAACATTTTAAAATTTTTCCTGGAATAAATTAATGACAATAACATGATTAATTTTAGGTAGAATGTTCTTAAATTGTTAAGAAAATCTATTCTCTTTAGCAATACCCAGACTCTCATGTAAAATGATGAACAATTTTTTAGAAAAAAAAAAAAAGAAGTAAGTTATTAAAGTATGATAATAAATATTGAACTATAGGGGTTCAAAATAGACAACTAGTGTCATGGAAAAGGTTTAACCACTACCGAATTTTTGTTCCTTACCCGATTTCCAAGATTTTTATATCACCTTAAAGTCCTTGATAAATCCTTTAGAAAACATGATTGCATGTACTACCTATCTTATATATTTTTCGTGTTATATACATTTGAATTTTCAAAAATCTCAATTTTACAAGATCCTGGTTAAGATTTTTCTATATATAGCCAACTATTTTCAACCGCTTTTATTAAATTTTATGTAATTGATAAAAAAGCAAAATTATCTATCGAACAAAGAAAATTCTTAGTCATTATCTTTATTGAGTCAAAAGTTAAACGATTTTGAACTGGAAAGTTTGCAAAAATTAACAAACAGACGGACAGATGGAAGGACATCAGAATTCTTAAAAAAAAAAAAAAAAAATCATCAAATTCGAAAGATATTTTTTTCCACTTCTCGATTAATATGAAAACCAAATGAATGCATTAATCTTTTGATATCACCTTTCCCAGAATTAAGTGGCATTTTCGACACATTTATCCCAAATATATAGACGTACGGACATTGCCATGCTGCCAAAAAATATTTTAGAACTCGAAGAATGCATTTGTTTACTAACTAATAAATAGAAAAAATAGAAAGTGATCATCAAAATTTGGATATCACCTTTTCCTTAATGAAGCGTCATTTTCGTCCCATTTAACCCAAATGTTATATAGACGGAAGGACGGACATTACCATTCAGCCAAAAAACATGTTATAATTCTTAAAATACATTTTTTTACTTACTAATAAATAGAAAATTTAAACATGATCATTAAAGTGTTGATACCACCCTGCATAATTTTCAACCCATTTAACTCTAATGTATAGACAGACGGACAGACATTTCCATTCTGCTAAAAAAAATCTTAAAATTCTAAAACTGAATTTTTTAAAACTAATAATCAATAAAAAAAATAAAACGTGATTATTAAAATATATGTATGTAAATTTTAAAAATTCATGTTGTTAAATAAAGTATAAGAACAAGTGCGAATATACCCACCTTTTTTGTTTCCGAGTTTACATTGGTCCAGAAAAATTTGTATAAAATTTCGTTGACGTTTCACCTTATATGGGAGGTGGGCAGTGAAGTGGGCAACCCTCAAACTACCTATACAAAATTTCCTTATTGTACATGATTTTGTTTAAGATATATCAACAGATGAATCTACAACAGACACCACTTATTAACCAATTTTGCCCATTTTCGATACCAAACAAACCTAATATAAGGTAAATATTTGAGCCAAATTTTGTCTCCCTAGGTTGTCCTGTTCGAGCCCTATCCTGTTTCCAACAGACAGATATACTTACAAACGGACGGACATAGTTAGAGCGACTCAGAATCGAAACAGGACTCAGAAAATATATACTTTATCTTAAATGATTTTTTCGACATGTTATACATGGAATGACAAAATCAATGTACCCCCCATCTTTTTGGTGGTGGGTTTTAAAAATTAGTAATTACAAAATAAAGTTATTTTCAGTTTAGCCAAGTTACAAACGATTTAAGATTTTCATATAAATAAAATATTATTAACGATGCACAGTGGTTCCAAAACGCTTTTTTTTAATATTTCTGTAACTTGTAATCGATAATTTTTATTTTCTTTAGATCTTTGGAACATTATCGATAAGTTTAATTTTAAATAGAAAATTTATTGATAACTTAAATTTACTTTAATTTTCTATAAAAAAAAAAACTTATCGATGACTTTGAATATCTATAGAAAATTTTTCGATAATTAAAATTTTTCACAAAAAAATTATAGATATTGAATTTTAGTTCCCTATAGAAAAGACATCGATGACTTTAATTTTCTGAAGAAAAGTAATCGATTACTTTGATTTTCTATTGAAAAGATTCGATAACTTTGATTTTCTTTTGCAAGATTATAGATAACTTTTATTAGCCTTTGAAAAGTTATTTATAGCTTTGATTGTCTATGAAAATTTTATCGATAACTTAAATTTTCTGTGGAAAAGTTTTCGATAACTTATATTTTTTATAGAAAAGTTATCGATGACTTTGATTTTATTTAAACTAATTACTGCTAACTTTAATTTTCTATAGAAAAAAATATATAGCACTTTCTATAGAAAAGTTATCAATAATTTTGATTTTCATTAAAAAATTTATCGATTACTTTATAGAAAGCTCATAGATAACTTTTTACGATAGAAAAGTTATCGATAACTTTGATTTTATTCATAAAATCTATTTATTTATTATTTTGTATAAAAAAACTTATCGATGATTTTGATTACATATAGAAATTTTTTTAATAATTTAAATTATTCATAGAAAAGTTATCGATATCGAATTTTAATTCCCTATAGAAAAGATATCGATGATTTTCATTTTCTGTAGACAAGTTATCGATTACTTTGACTTTCTATAGTAAAAATGTCGATAACTTTTATTGTCTATTGTACGATTATAGAAAACTTTTATTAGCCTTAGAAAAGTTATATATAACTTTGATTCTCTATGGAAATTTTATCGATAACTTTTTGTGGAAAAGTTATCCATAACTTTTATTTGTTTATAGAAAAGTTATCGATGACTATAATTTTCTTTAAGAAAATTATCTTTAATTTAAATTTTCTATAGAAAGCCGTAGATTGATTTGATTTGGCTTTGATTTTAATTAGAAAATTTATCGATGACTTCGATTTTTATTAGAAAATTTATCGATAACTTTGATTTTTATTAGAAAATTTATCTTTATTTTTATAGAAAACTTATAGATAACTCTGTTTTACGATAGAAAACTTAAAGATAACTTATTTTTTCTATAGAATAGTTATCGATAACTTTGATTTGCTTATAAAATTTATCGATTACTTTGATTTTTATAGAAAACTTATAGATAACTTTGATTTACGTTAGAAGACTTATTGATAATTTAAGTTTTCTATAGAAAAGTTATCGATAACTTTGATTTTATTTAGAAAAGTTATCGATAAAATTACTTTTCTATAGCTTACTTATCGATAACTTTGATTTTTTAGAGCTGAAGTGTTTCTGAGTTGATTTGGAGCAGCGCACTATCCTAGCGTTTTAGGGGGTTAGTGTCCTTCAAATTTTGTTATCTCTGTATGTAAATTTTTAAAAAAATCGTCACAAATATATCTATGGCTTGAATGTAATACAATTTTACATATGGATAGTTCTTGTAAAATTTCTACAATAAATATCATTATCTTTTTTAGTTTAAGAGATATTTAGGTCAGAATAAATTTTACTCCCGTTTTTGCTATCATGCTTTAAGTTCTTTTAAATTTAAAGGGCTTAATTTGAGCCCTACAATTTTTCTAAATATTCACTAGATTCCTTGTAAAAAAATATTGTTGCAAAAATCTCATAAAAATATGGATTCTATAAAAAGTTATATTAATCTAAAGTTGAAGTTTTTTTTTTCCAAAAAAGTGGTAATATTTTTTCAGTTTTGAAATTTGTCTTCTGTTCTGGCTTCTATAAAAATTTGAATAAAAATATGTTTTTGTGGAAATCAATCCAAATGCTAATGCAGAAAGTGGATTTTTATGTTTATATTGCACCCTAGGTCTTGCAAGTTCAATAGCATGCACTCAACCAAAACATAATCAAAACAAACCTATTCCAAGCTTTGGATACGACTTTAGTCATTGATTTGACAAAATTAAGATCTTTCACGAGTTGCATTAGAGAAAATCAATTATTTTTTGTTTACTTCATAAGTATTCAATTTGAATATTATCGAATCACCTTGTGAGAAACTGAATGACTACTATAATAATAAATTATTTTTCGATTCGAAAATGTTTCACAAGTTACAGAAACTAGGCACTGGATCAGAGTCTTCACTTAATGTATTTCGTTTGGGTTCACAGAGACTTGGGTCATCAGAAGATTTAGATGTGCTGGGTTGTACCTCTCGTGATTTTAATTGAGATCATTGAGCGGAAGATAAGTTTGAATATGACCATTTACTTCGATTTCCAGGGCTAATTACGTTTATTTTCACAACGTAGAAGTACTTAGCAGTCGTCATGATGGTTTCTTGCTTCTCGCCACATCATAGGTATTAGGAACATTATTGCATTTTTTTTCTACAGGACCATAATCGTAGACATGCCACACATTTCTGGCATACAATATGAGGAACCCATGCTTTGTCCTGATTATACAATTTTATTTTAAAGTATTAATGATATCGATATTGGTTTTCAATATTTTTCAATTCTATATATTCACCACAAATATAGAAAAATAATCTAGATTAAACACATAACATCTTCTTAACGAAAACAACAACAAAATATATTTTAGAGTCCAATAAAAATCACATGAAAAAAAAAAGGAAAAAAATTGTTTAGTTTTGTTGACCATTGATGTCTTTAACGGATTACTAGTTATAGAATTACTTAAAAACCCATTTAATGAACCACTAATCGATGGATATTAATGCTTACACCCAATACAAATAATTCTCTTATCTCTTGTTACCTTAAAATAAATCTGTATTTTTTCCTTCAACATCAAATCTATTGATTTAAACTTTTCTCTTTTTTTTACCCACAACTTAGTAGTAACATTTTCCATTTTATGTTTTTCCTTTTTAGCTCATATTGTGAACGTGAATATCGCGATTGTCGCTTACAAACATGTTATGTTCAATCACCTGCGTATCCCGGTCTGTATCCAAGAGCTTTAAATTGCCGTTATAAATTACATACGAGACAGCCATACATCAAATTGTATCTACAAAATGAACAATTTGCGGTCGATGGACAAAGGTAAGTTTTATTTTGTTTTCAATAAAATGAAGCAGAAAAAAACAAAAGAGAAAAAATATAATCTTCCTTAAAGCCCTTTTAACTTTTTGGCACTTTAAATGACATGAACAAAAATAAAAATAAAACAGGAGTGAGTAAAAGACATAAGAAACTGCCAACTCAAACTCATATACACACATACATATATATGATGCTAACACTAGCCAGACAAAAGACCTTAAATTACATGGAAGAACAAAGAATGAAAATTTTTTTATTTTTTATTCACAAGAAATTAGCGTTTATTTAGTTGTTCTCAGTAATTTGTCATTTTGGCACGTCTTTTATTTTTACAAGCAACTGCTTATGTCACATCTTCAACACTAAAGAAATTTAGAAAATTAATATGAGAAAAATTACATACAACTGTTAGATAAAACAAAATTTAGTAACACATACATACATTCATATTTTTCCAAAAACATAAAATATTTTTGGAAAATATATAGAGAATATATTGTGTGATACTTTATAGTTATGGAAATTTTTCTGGCAAAGTGACAATGGCAATTTGACAATACATGAGAATTAATAAACAAATATTTTCTAAAGTAGTTGCTTTAAAGCTTTTCTTGTTTTGTTTTCTTGGCATTAAACTTTTATGTAATTTTTTTGGTCTTAATATGTATTTGTTTTAAAATTTTCACTTAGTTTGAAATGGAAAATAAAGTAAAAACTTTTATACATGATTTTTCAATAATGTTTATAATCATAATATTTATAGGGAATATTGTTAGAACTTTTAATAAATATTTTATGAGAATAAAGGGTATATTTTTTGTATGTCATTAGAAAGAATCTTATATACCCTACATTTTACTAAGAAAAATGTGAATCCATTGCATGTTTAAAGTATTGTAAGATAAAGATTTGAATTATTTTCAAACTTCCTTATCGAAAATTGACTTTGTTTAAAGCTTTTGATAAAAAAGCTGGAACAAAATTTCTGTAAATGTAGCTAAGTTTGATCAAATTTTGATAACATTTTTTGAGATAATATTTTTCAGAAAAAAGTTAAGTAGATGTTCTTTATTGCAAAAAAAAAAAAAAGTTAAATTCCTTCAAAACTTTTACAAATTATTTCTGAAACCGTTTAAAAGCTTTTTTGAAAATCTACTTTTGAGAAAGTTTATGGGGAAAAGTAAAATTTTTATTAATTTGCGAAACCAAAAACAAAAAAAAAAAAAAAAAAAACACTGGAAATTTTGTTAATTTATTCGGGCTCAAGTTCATTGAATAATTGTACATTGTAAGAGTTCATTGGACACTCGGCAGAATGAAATACATTTTGTAGTCAGCACTCTTCAGCGTTCCATCGTGATGTTCGCTGTAAACATCATCTATTTAACTTACAACTTTTCCGGAAATGGAATCTGTAACTTCTTTTCCCTATATGTTATTAAGTTAAGCGAATGGTTTACAATAAAGCATTTTACAATTATTTGGATTTTCTTAATAATTTTATATGCAACTCTTTTTGAAAGAGTGCTTTTTAATATTATTTAGAATATTAATTTTTAAAGCTTTTTTAATTCTTAGATTTTAAAAACATTTTCAAGCATTTTCAATTTTTTTTTTTTGTTTTTGCAAAATTGTTTATATTTTTTAGTCCTTAGAAAAGCTATATTATATAAGAAAAGCTTTTGCTTAGAATTTTTTTTTTAAAGCTTTAAAAATTAAAATTAATTAAATACTTGCAGTTTTTTAATAGGTAAGATTTTAATTATAAAATATTTTTTTTATTTTTTGTTTTTGACAAAAAAAAAAAAAAAATTGAAAAAAAAGTTTTCTATAAAATAGGTTTTAGGTATTTATTTAATCTTTAGTGAAAGCTTTATGAATAAAGCAATAACTCTTATAAAAATCAAGCTTTTGCTTTATAATAACTAAATAGTTTTTTTTTTTTTTTTTTTTTGTAGAAAGAGTGAGATATTTTTAATATAAATTTTTTTATAATGGTTTGTTTTTTTTTCTAAGACTTTAAGCTTTCTAGAAGAAAGGTAGGTTTTTTTTAATCGTTAGTGAAAGCTTTCTAAATAAAGGAATGGTTTAATAGAAAAATATAGCATTTGCTTAACAATTTTTATTAAAGCTTATTCTCTTTTAAATAGTTTTTGTAAAATTTTATTAAAAAATTTAACTTTTGTTAATTTCTTTTATTTATTTTTTTTTAAAGCTTTCTAAAATAAAGTTTGTTTTATTAAAAAATGTAACCTTTATTTATTTCATTTTATTTTATTTATTTTTTTTGAAAATGTAAAACCTTTATTTATTTCATTTTATTTTTTTTTTTTTTTTTGAAAGCTTTCTGAAAAAAGGCTTGTTTTTTTAAAACTGTTTTGTGATTTTTTAAATCTTTAGTGAAAATTTTAAATAAAGCAATAGCTTTTGCTTAATAATTTTTTATACATCTTTTTTTTTATATCTTGAGTATTTATTTTTAAAGCCTTTTTAAAAAACTTTTATTACAATTTTTTTTACTAAAAAAATTTATTTTTACTATTATTATTTTTTTTTTCTAAAAAGCTCCCTAAAATAATTATTTTTAAATTTTTTTGGAAAACTTTATTGTGTTTTTTTAAGTCTGTAGTGAAAGCTTTTTTAATAAAGCAATGATTTTATTAAAAAACTCTGGGATTTTTAAGAAAGTTTGTTATTTTTTTTTAAATACTTTTCGATAACACGTTTATTTTCATTTAAGTTTGCGAAATGTTTATTTCTGATAGTGAAAAGCTTTTTAAAATTGTATGTTAAATATTTTTAATGAAGAGTTTTTAAGAAAGCTTTTCAAAAATGGAAAACACAATTTTTTAAAAGCTTTTTTTTTTAAAATCTTGTAAAATACTTTTTTTTCTAAATTTTTGTATTTTTTTTTTAGATTTCCAGTAAAAAGCTCCAGTAAAGAGGTTGCTGTAAATTTTTTTTTTATACAAATTTTGAGACGCTTTTTTGTAGATTCTTAAAATTCTTTGTAAAAATCTTCTTTGGAAAAGTTTCGTTAAAAGCTCATCTTTAATAAAAAAAACTTCTTATTAAATGATTATTGTAAAAAGTTTCATTCCAAGTGTTTTAGAAATTCTTTGAAAAATTAACTTTTTTATGATTTGTGCCAAAAACTTATTTTTCAGATATTGAGTAAAAAGCTTCGTAATAATTAATAATTTTCTTAAGTATTTACTAAAAATAACTTTTCAAAAAATATGTCAGTCTGTCCGTCTGTATGTTGAAATATATTTTTTGAAGCCCATAGACCAATAAATTTTTCTTTCAACACTTACGTGGCACCTAGTCTCGATTATCTTAATATTGAAATTTAGCAAAATCCTCTTCGAAATGGCGGAGTTATACACGATTTTCTAAAAAAACTTAAAAAAAAAATTTCCAATTTTCTTTGCCCAAATTAAATAATATTTTCTATTTTACATACAATAATATATAAAAGTTTTTCTTTCTAAGAATTTGAGAAGCTTTTTGTAACATTTTTAAAAAATTAAAAAAAAGCTTTTTATTTTTAATTTTATTTAATTAATAATTCTTTTAAAATTTATAGTTAAAAACTTATTTTTTAGACTTCAAATAAAAAAAAAGTTGTTAGTTAGTTAGTTAGTTAGTTAGTTAGTTAGTTTTTTCTAAGATTTTTGATAAAATAAAATTAAATTTGAAATAATTTTAAATTAAATAAATACATTAAATAAATAAATACTTTTTTAAAGATTTTTTGCTGTAACTAATATTTTTATATTTTTTGTAAAAAACATCTACATATTTATAATTGTTTATAAAAAAACTTCTAAGCAAATGAAATTAACACTATTCTTATTGTTCCATAAAACCTTGGGCACCTAGAATATAAATTTTATTCTCAGCTGATTTTGTATGGTGTAGCTCATTTGAATCACAAATTTGTATCCATCATTTGGAAATAAAAAATGACCTTTTTACCCCTACATTTTTCAACTGTTTAAAATAACATTACTTTTTACAAACTCTCTTATATTTTGTTTATGATTTCCCATCATAAAAATATGCAAAAGAAAAAAATTATAAAAATAAAAAAAAAAAAATATCAATAAAATTTTATATAAAATAAAGAAGTTATCTTTTTTTTACACATTAAAAAAGTTTGTTTTACTGCTTGCTGCTGGTGTAATTTTTTCTCGATATTTTAATATTTAAATCACAAGATGAAAAAAAGAGCAAAAAGTTTCCAAAGTATTTTTATGATTTCATTTCGCATCTCATTATATAGATTCATTTTATATGTAGCAGGAAAATGTTCATAGTATATAATCAAACTGATTGTGAAAGCAGACTGTATGTGTGAGCAGCACATACATATTTAAAAGGGAGGCAAAACAAATGCTAGACGATTTTCCTTTAAAAGTTATATATAAAATATATATGATTCTACATAAAGTTATTTGTGGGAATGTGTCTGAGCTAAAATTTGCGTAAGTTTGTCTGTGTGTCTATTTGTCTATCTGTCAGTCAGTCTGTCATGGTTGTCTGTCTATTCCCTCAGTCATCTGTCTACTTTTTGACTGTGTGTGTGAGTTTATTGGTTGCATTAAAAACTTTTAAATAACAGTTTATTGAAATTGATGCATTATGAGTGTAAAAGTTTTAAAATATTTAATATATGCACGTGTTTGAATGTGAGCTTTTTAATGTATTGTTTTGACCTATGATTTTGAAATTATGGAAGATATTTTTCACAACCAAATAAAATAAATATTTTAAGGTAAATATTTCATAAAAACTGTTTAGTAAAAGATTTTTGTTTAACTGGTCATAACATTAACTTTTGATTGATGTGATAATTAAAAAAAAAAAAAAAAAAAAAAAAAAATGAAAATATCTTCTTTGTACTTCTGTATAAAATATTTAATTTCTTAGTCATTAATTTCTCAACAGGATTAAATTGAAACAGGATTAAATTGAACAAAGTCCTTTGCTTTTATTAGCATTTTATAAATTGTTTTTGAACGCTTGGAATATAAAGTTAATAATAGTCTTTATATAAAGCGCTTATTTTTTATAAATTCCTGAACAATATCTGAAAGCTTTTATATAAAACTTTAAACGTTTATCCTTTTTTAAAACTTCTTTTTTTCTAGATTTACTTCACATAAAATATTAAATATTTACAGCTTATTTCAAATTGATTTTTAACCTCTTTTTCAAGAATCTTTGCTGAAGCTTTTTCGTAAAATGTTTTGTGTAAAAAGTTTTTTAAAAATTTTTCCAAATTAATTTCTTTAAGTGTTTTCTGTGAAAAACTTATAACTAATTGACAATATATTTTTTAAAATGCTTCTTTATTAGTTTTTCACTTTGATTAATAACTTTTTATAAATAACATTTACTATGAACATATCTTGTTATTAATTTTTTGGCTTTCTTATTATTGAAAGATCTTACTTTAGTATTTGAAAAAAGAAAAGAGTAGAATAACTTTATACTTTATACAAAACTAATTATAATATTTTCTGCAAAAAACTCGTTTTACGCTTTCAGAGAAAAAGCTCGTTTTAAAATTTTAGAGAAAAAGCTTTTTAAGCTTTAAAAAAACCTCTTTAAACTTTTTGAGAAAAAGCTCCTATTAAACATTCTTTATAAACTTTTATACACAAAGATTTTAAAGCTTTATAAAATAAAAAACCTTTATATTAAAAGCTTTTTGATAAAAAATTCTTAATAAACGTTCTTTATAAGCTTTTATATAAAAAGATCTTAAAGTTTATTTTATAAATGGTTTTTAAGCTTTTATATAAAAAGTTTTTTTTAGTTTTTATACAATAAGCTTTTTAAGCTTCTAGACGAAGAAGTATATAGTTTTTGAACTTTCCTCTATTTGTAAGTTTTTCTACAAAAAGCTCTTTGTAAGACTTTTTCCAAAAAGTTGTTCTCCAAAATATTCCTTGTAAGTTTTTCTCCAAAGAGATTTGTGTAAGTTTTTCTTGAAACACCTCTTTATAATTTTTTTCCCAAAAAAGCTCTTTTAAAACTTCTTTAAACTTTCCTCTATTTGTAAGTTCTTCTTAAAAAAAGTTGTTCTCTAAAAAGTTCCTTGTAAGTTTTTCTCCAAAGAGCTCTGCGTAAGTTTCTCTTGAAAAAGCTCTTTGTAAGCTTCTACATAAAGCGTTATGTAAGTTTGTATATGAAAAATTATATAGTTTTTGAACTTTCCTCTATTTGAATGTTTTTCTGCAAAAAGCTCTTTGTAAAATTTTCTCCAAAATGTTCCTTGTTTTTCTCCAAAGAGCTTTGCGTAAGTTTTTCTTGAAACACCTCTTTGTAACTTTTTCTCCAAAAAGCTCTTTTTAAAACTTCTTTGAACTTTCCTCTATTTGTAAGTTTTTCTGGAATAAAGTTCTTCTCCAAAAAGTTACTTGTAAGTTTTTCTCCAAAGTGCTCTGTGTAAGTTTTTCTTGAAAAGCTCTTTGTAACTTTTTCTCCAAAAAGCTCTTTTTAAAACTTTTTTGTTCAATTCAATCCTGTGAAGAAGTTTTTTTTCCAAAAAAAAAAAGAAAATTAAACTTTTTTTAAATTATTTTTGTAATTTTTTCTCCAAAAACTCTTTTCTTTTTTTCCAAAAAGCCCCTCTTAAATTCTGTATAAAAACTGTTTGAGATTTTATATAAAAATATCTTATTTAAGAAAGATTTTTTTCAATATTCTACAATAAGTTGTATTTAAGCTGTTTTGCTAAAAGCTCTTTTTAAGTTAGTTTTCAAATGTCATTTTTTTATTTTACTCCACTTTTTTTTTGAGCTTTTTTTTTTTAAAAAAAATATATTGTTTTCAAGTTTGTATCAAAAAGTTATTTTAAGCTTTTTTCCAAAAATATATTTTAAATCTTTCATTTTAAAGAGATTTAAAAGCTTTACTCAAAAAATGTATTTTTAAATTTTTATATAAAAAGATATTTGTCATGTTTTGTTTTCATGTTTGTTTTTATGTTTTTATCAAAAAGTAATTTTAAGCTTTTTTCCAAAAATATATTTTAAAGCTTTTATTTTAAAGGGATTTAAAAGCTTTGCTAAAAAAATACATTTTTGATTTCTTTTTAGCTTTTATACATTAAAATTTCAATTTAAATAATTATATAAAAAAGTAGAGTATTTCTCTCCTTGCTGGCTTTTCTGCATCAATATCTTTGTGAGTTTTTCTCCAAAAAGATGTTTTTAAAATATTCTAAAAATTATTATTTTTAAGTGTTAAAAAAAATCCTTTAAACTTTTTTTTTCCAAAGAGTTAAGCTTTTTTGCAAAAATAATTTTTTTATATATTTTTTAAGCTTTTCCAAAAATGGGTTTTGAAACTAGTCTGCTTTTAAAGCTTTTCTTAAGAAGATTTTGATAGTTTTTATTCGTTTTTGTTAATGTTTTTTCGAAGCTTTATTTCGAAAACTATGTTTGTTAAAATCGTTCATTAGAGCTTTACTTTTTAAGCTTAAAAATTTCGTTTTAGAATTTTTTTAATAAAAATATTTATTTATTATTTTCAGTTAAAAATATCGATTTGTTCTTTTTCTAAAAGCCCAGAGAAAGATTTTTTAATTTTTTTCTGTAAAAGTATATTTGGTGAAATTATATTTCAAAAATATATCGGTTGTTTACAAAATATCTGAAAGATCAAATTTATATATAAATATATTCTTATATATTTTCCTAAATCAGCCATTTATTCTCTTAAAATTAGCTGATATATTTCAACAGACAAACAAACAGCTATGAAGACAATTGTATATACAAATATATATCGAGTATGCTCTGAAAACAATCATTAATTTTATTTTCACCTTTAATTCATTTCATTCGAATTGAAAGAAATTACACAATTAACACACAAGACTTGAGCAATTAATTCTTCTTACAACAAAGTAACAAACTAATTCATTTAATATTGATTGCTACAATATATGTGTTCCAATGCCAATCAACTTAATAACTTTTGAGTTCTTAGTATAGCTTTTTCACTGCAACAAATCCCTATAAATTTCTAACAATTGTTGCTGGAAATCATCTCTAAGTAGCTGTCAATCTTCAAACAACATTCACTTATTTTTATTTTTCTAGCCAAAGCTTAACACCACATGCATTTTACAATAAATTCGCCTTAAAGTAAGAACAGGATAAACGAGGAGGAGTCGAGGGAAAAAAGTAGTAAAAGAAATGTACATTAATTTCCGTTTTACTTTTGCAGAAATGTTAAAAAAAAAGAAGAATAATAAAAGAGAAATCTATAAAAAAATTAAAAAGAAATGAAGAGTGAAATGAAAATAAAATGAAAAAAGCAATGAACGACCCTTTAACTTAAATACCCATATAAAGTTATATGCACTAAGTATTCATATGTAGTACTTGTCTCAGTAAGAGTATGTTTAAGTAAGAAAAAGTGAAAAAAAAAAAATAAATAAAATAAAAGGAACAACATTGTAAGTTTAAAATCAAACAAATGTCCTGCCTTGCTCATCATTTGTATTCCATTTACTTTTCGCACTCACTCACACACTCTACCATCTTTAGTTGCACATTTTTTAAATGTTGTCCATGTTGTCTGTTTCATTTGTTTGAAATGTAGGAATTTCCTTCCTCCTTTTTATATATTTTTTTCTTAGGTATTTTTTCCTTGTATTTTCTTTTATAAATTTTTTCTTTAACCCTCTTATGTTACGTGTTCATTGAATATTAAAGTCAAGGATATTACCAGGAACAAATTATAGAGGAAAACAATTTAAATTGAAAAAACAAATTCAAATTAAAAAGCTTTTGCTGCTAAAAGGATAGGGGGGAATTTATATATAAATATCTACATTTATTTAAAGTTGGCAAATGATATTAAAATAAATGTATAAAAAACGAAGAGAAGTATATAATGAACAGGGTTATGACCATAGAATAGAACTAGAAGTTTATGTGAGAGCCACCCTATACTAAATTTTCAAAAAATTTACTCATTTTTTTTGAAAATACAAAAACAAAACATATGTGACTACATGTATTTTGTTTTTGTATGAATTAGGTTTCTGACAATTGAATTAGGTTTTTTTCTCTCACATAAATATCTAGTTGTTAATCTATGGTTATGACATTCAAAATTAAACTTTTTGTAATTTTCATAAAATGTAAGATTAAATTTAAAGAAAAAAAAAAAAATATATATATTAACATTAAACAAGTGCAAGAATTTAAGCTTCAGTAACCGTTCTTATATAAAATGTTTAAAAATTGATGGAGAACAATAGTAAGTTATTGAACCGCTATTAAAATATAAAATGGAGTATGAATAGCTTACATGGAAGTATATAGAACCTTAATTGGAACCATGTTAGGCTTATGATTTTAGCTAATTTGAATTATAAATATACGTATATATGAAATTTATTTAGACTATAAAATAAATTTCAGTTGAGACTAATTTAGAATTTTAAAAGTGACACAATTGAAGCCAATTTTATATATGACGAGCAGTACAAATTATGGACCGATTCTCATCAAATTTTGCAATGTTGTTTCTACTTACATAAAACTTATTTGTGTCGAATATTAACTAGATACAAACATTCGTATGGCATTTATGCACATTAAAGTGATTTTCGGAAGAGGGGTTTATATGGGAACTATGGTCAATATTTTGTATTTTCATAAAATTTGGTACAAAGATTGATACTTGTACAAAACTTCTTTGCACCGAATTTCACTAAAATATTCTTATTTTTAAGGCATTTTTGAGTGTTGAAACATTTTTCTGGGGGGACATTTGTGAAATAATGGGGGATAGGTGAAAATAATGGACCGATCATAACAAATTTTGTCCTTGTATCATAAAAGTACCACCTGTCAAATTTCATTGAAATTATTATCTTCAAAATTGCGACCTGTATTTTGTGCACAAAGTTTACATGGACAGCCAGTCGTCCAGCTAACCAGACGGACATCGTTAGATCGATTTAAAAAGTAACTCTGAGTTGGATAACTTTTTCTATGCTTTACAAATATCAGCACAAACACATAACATCGAAATAAAATACAAAAACCGACAGACTAACAAACACAGATTAACTTTTATATAGATAGCATTTAACCTGATCTTGCAATACATGAGCATAGACCAGATAAAAACGATAGCTTTTTTAATTAGAAAAGACAATATGAAATACCAAAAGTGCAAAAAAACCTAAAAAATTAAAATATGATTCCTAACTCCCATGGAAACAGTTATAATATTGGTGTTGTCTCGGCATTAAGAACAGTAAACTTTTGAAATATTTTAGTTACCAGTTTCTTACATCTTTAACGTTCGAAGGTTCAAAAACTACTAAATTATTTCTATTATTATATTTTAGTAGAGAAGAATGTGACTAAAAGGGCTTGTGGATTCTCAACACAGAACATGTTTGAAAGTTAATTATTATTACAGAAAATTGAAAGAGTAATATTAATTATAATAACAAAAAGTACCAAAAGTTATTATCATTCACTTAGAATCATATATCTTTAATTTAATGATTTTATGTTAAATATTATAGAAAATTCAAAAAGTACCTTTGAACATAAAAAGTTCCAAAAAGTCCCCCTCTTGAATTATATATTATTATATTATATTAGAAGAACGAAAAAGTACCACAAAGTTCTCTTTAATTTCATGTTTCCAGGTGCAATTTTTTAGAAAATTCAAAAAGCACCACACGATTTTATCCCATTTTTGGTACTTTTTATTCCCCTTGGATGTAACAAAAAATTCTATTGAAATGAATTTCTTAATTGTACTGGAATCTAACGTTAAAATATTCATATGTATGTATCAGTAAATAAAACATTTTGTGAAAAAAAGTACTAAAAACAGATATGACCCTTAAAAGTTTAAATTTCTGAAAAGTACCAAACTTATATTCGTCAATTTTCGATAAGGTACTAATGAGATGAATATTTTATTTCTATGCTTATTGAATTAAAAGATATATAGGTTGCCAAAATACAGTTTTTACCCGATTTTTTCCTAAAAAAGGCCGACATTATAAAAAGTGCCAGACACCTGTTCAATTATTTTTTAAATTAATAACGATAACTTTTAAACTTTCTTTGTATCTTTTAGTTTAGGAGATATTAGGTTGCCGATTTTCCCTTTTTTACCCTTTAAACATTCGAATTTCCAAAAAACCCGTCTTAGTGGATCTATTTGATAGGAGACCAATCTTTAGTCCATATTTAATCCTTCTAGCTTTAACAGCTTGAACTGTGCGAAGATGAATCAGTAAGTCAATCAGTCACTCAGTAGCGTTACTCTTTTATATAGATAGATAGATAGATAGATAGATAGATAGATAGATAGATAGATAGATAGATAGATAGATAGATAGATAGATAGATAGATAGATAGATAGATAGATAGATAGATAGATAGATAGATAGATAGATAGATAGATAGATAGATAGATAGATAGATAGATAGATAGATAGATAGATAGATAGATAGATAGATAGATAGATAGATAGATAGATAGATAGATAGATAGATAGATAGATAGATAGATAGATAGATAGATAGATAGATAGATAGATAGATAGATAGATAGATAGATAGATAGATAGATAGATAGATAGATAGATAGATAGATAGATAGATAGATAGATTGACGTCAGTTTACAACTACATAAATACCTACATCTTTAATATAATTTACACTATCTTTAGCATTATTTTTATACCCACCATCAAAAAGATGGGGGGTATATTGATTTTGTCATTCCGTGTATAACATGTCGAAGGAATCATTTAAGACCCCACAAAGTATATATTTTCTGGGTCCTGGTTGAATTCTGAGTCGATCTAGCTATGTCCGTCCGTCTGTCCGTCTGTCCGTCCGTCTGTTGAAAGCAGGATAGAGCTCGAACGGAGCAACGTAGGGAGCCGAAATTTGGTACAAACATTTATCTTATATAAGGTTTGTTTGGTATTGAAAATGGGTTAATAAACAAAAAAGTTATGGGCTAAAAACTAGAAACACAGGGTGTCCGTGAAATACTTTTCTGCTGATATTTCTTCAACAAAAGCACGTACGCCAACGAAATTTTTGTACGTATACTTGGTGGATCGACATAAACTCGGAAACCAAAAATGGGCGTGGTCCGCCCACTTTACCGCCCACCTAACATATATGGTGAAAATCAACGAAATTGTGTTCACATAGTTCAAGGACCAATGTAAAGTCGGAAACAAAAAATGGGCTTAGTCCGCACACTTTACTGCCTACTTTGATGGTGGGTATATAGATTCGGCCGGGTCGAATATATTCGCGCTTGTTTCGTATTAACTTATTGTATTTGAAGATAATTTTGGACTAAAAAATTTCTAAAGTTTAAAAACCTACAACTTCGCCTAAAGCATATTTGGCTATATGCAAAGTACTGATGTTAAAACTGTGATACATATGTTTAATAATATATATTTGCGAATGACATTTGAGTCTACAAATAAAGTAAACTTACAACAATTTGAAAACTTATGACCCTGGGGATAATTGGTGAATAATAGAATAAGAGATTTTTATGTATTTAATCTTTTTTAAGCTACGTGATTAAACGAACATTGTCTAGAAGAATATTAGAAATTGTATGTCGATTGTAGATTGCTTAAAGATTTTTATATTCCTCCTTAAATGTGGATCCATGCAAACATAATCTGATATTGAAAAAAAAAATATCGATTATTATATGACTATAACATTATGGAATTATTTAAACTATTTTTGCAGAGGAGTTTTTTTTTTGCGGCGAATATAAGATAGACTTCAGTTTAATAAGCATTTTTACCAAATCTATGACGAGCAGACGTTTTGTAGGTCTGTGAGGACTTTGATTTTGAGCATATTTTCGATATCACCAAGTTTCAAGTGTATATTTTAAAAGGACATGGCATCATATTGAACAATTTTAAAATTTTTTAAATAGAAATAATTTTGCTTGCTTAAATGGAAAGTCTTCTCCAAATGGTGTTTTCAGCCAGTTTAAGTTGTCGAATACATAATGTATATCACTCAACTACAATACCTGTATTTGAAATAATTTTACAAACAAATATTTTCTAAAATTTTAACTTTATAAAGGTTACAAAATAACCGTTTAAAAGTAATTTAAAAAATATAAATAAAAAAACAGGCAAAAACAATATCAAATGCCTTACAAATGTAATAAAAACCCGGAAGTAAAAATAAAAACAAACACATAAACTTGACGAAGGATAAAACAATGACAGCTTCAACATAAGCGTAACAATTTTGCAACAATTTAAAACAAAACAGCCAATGTAATAAAATAATCAAAATTTGGAATAACATAAGTTTGAAACGAATATAAAAATACCCTACTTTAATAAATTCAATCGTGTTTAAATTTACTTAAAATTGCAAGTATAAATGTTTCCAAATAATCAAATTTTAAAATTTCTCTTGAAGTTATTTTCCAAATATCATCACGTATCTCAAATTAAATACAAAAACTTAGCAAATTATTCTTTATGTGCCACTGAAGGATATAATAATTTAATGACAAAGGTCAACATTTGAAAGATGGGCGAACAAAGCCCCACAAAATAAACAAACAAACAAAAAATAAAATAAAAGAACACATAAACAGACCGTAAATGTTAAACAAAATGTAAAAGTCAAAATAATAAAAATAACAAAGGCAACAACAACAACAATAAAAATAATATAAAAACACAAAAAAAAGAACTTTATCTTCATAAAAATGTCTATAAAAAAAATTAAGATAAGTCAAAAACAAGCAAAACAATAGACTAAAAACAATCCCTTTCAAATATAAAACACGCACTTAGACAAAGACCTTCTTTTAAAATGTTTGTTGTTTTAACAATTTTAAAGAAAACAACAAAAAAATTAAATAAAATTCTTGTGCATTGTAAGTTTTGTTTTTATTATTTTGCTTCCGGTTTTAATTCCTTTTCCGGTTTTTGATTAATTTGCCAGCCTAAAAGTAGGCAGTACAAAATAGAAAAAAAGGAAACAACATCAATTAAAAATGAATTTTTATCAAAGGTTTTTTTATGTTTTTTTTCTTTGGAATTTTTGCTTGAATGTGTTTGTGAGTTCCCTAAATAAACATGTTTTTTTTTTTTTTTACTTTTTATTGGTCACGCACTTTTTTATATTAGTGAGTTTTTGGGTTGAAACGTGTTAAATAAAAAAAGCTTTTCTTTGATGTTGTTAATTTTTTCTTTTTTTTATGAATGAGTATTTGTTATGTTCACTGAACTGGTTATTTTTGCTTTAGAAAAAATTCTAATAAAAGCTGAAAGCCAACAACGTGGTCTTTTCAAAAGGTTCATGCATGATTTTTTCTTTCATTAAACTAATTTGATTGTTATTTAGCCTTTTGGGCAGAGAGTGGATATAAACGTATTGAGGAAGAATTTTACTAAGTAGTTTAAAAATATAAGGATAATGAAAAGAAAATCTAGTGTAAGCAATGCGAATAAAAAAGCTTTCAAAATACCATACGATTTATTAAGAAAAAATGTTTTAATAGATTTTTTATTAATAAACTGTTTTGCGAAGTTGAAAAATAAGGCTCTCCAATTTTATAAATTCATTTATGTTTAGGTCAAACACTAAAAGCAATTTTTTTTTAATGAAAAAATTATAATTTTTCTACAAATTTGGAGCTTAATTGCAATTTACAGTGTACAGTGTCCGAGGAAAGGCTTTTTTTGAGATTTCGATGTAGGAAAAAAAAAAAGTTTAATTTGACTTCAGTTCCTTACCAGCTATTGAAAAATAATGAGTCCCATACATTTTTACTAAAAAAAAAGCTTGATCTTTTTTTTTTTTTATCGAAATAGGTGTCAATGAGAAAAATATTTTCAAAAATTTCCTCATGGGATTTTATTTAGCTTAAGACTTTTTATGGCATTTTGATAAAAAAATTGGTGAAAATTATTAATTATCAGTAATATTTACTACAATGTAAAATTTCATTATTTTAGCCATAAAAGGAATAAAATTAAACATTTTTATCCATTTTGCAAGAAAAAATATCGAAATTTTTGTGCATGATGTACTAAATTGATGGTTTATGGACCAAAATTTGTGAGCAAATATCTTTTTCATAACTGGCTCAAAATTATTAAATTTTTAATACCCATTTCAAGGCAAAAAACAATACTTTTTTTTGGACGAAGTGTTCTAGACCCTGACTTTCAATTGGTGGTACGGAACTGAAGATCAATTCAATTTTTTTTTCTATATTAAGCTAATTTATTAAGCTAAATTTTGAGAGGTCTTACAATAAAATTTTTGTCTTTTTGTGTTGTACACTGATGTAATAATTTGTTAAGATATTCATATCTCTACATCACCATAGGTGTTTAGTGTATTATGCGTTTGCGATGATATTTGTAACGCACATAAAAAATCATCGAACTCCCACCTTAAAGTAAACCGTTCGACTCAGAATCACTTTCAGAGTATATTTAACGATGTCCGTCCTTCTGGCTGGCAGTCTATCCATGTAAACCTTGTGAACTAAGTACAGATCGCAATTTTAAAGATATGTTCCATATATTTTTCATATTTTATCCCAAAGAGTATGCTTCAAATAAAACATAAGTAAAAATACTTTGTCTTAAAATAAGTATATCGTCCCACAGTGCTTTGTTCCCATACAACGATGGGACAAAAATAGAAATAGTTGTCATATAAAATTTGAAATTTGGTAAGCATATTATTTTAGGCTTTAAATTAGTGTTTTTAATTTTCCGACGTTTTTTAACTCCCGGCATTTTATTTTAGGCAATCCCGGGTATTCGGGAAAAATACAATATTGTTCAAAAACTACTTCGTTATTAAACATTTTTGAATCCTTATCTTTTGAAATATATAAAGAAAGAATTTTTTCGTTAACGGAACTTTGTGAAAAAAGTGAAAGAATTGTACTATATTTATGAAAAAAAAATAGCAGTTTTTCATACTTATTTCAGAGTGCTGACTTTGAATATTTTTCACGTCTAGACGAATTGAGATAATCCAAAAATTCTCAGCATATTATTTTAAAATACATAGCAAAATACAAAATATTTTTAAAAAATTTTTACCTCATATATCTCCGGACTTATTCCTGAAAAACGAAAGAAAGTCGAGGCAAAAAATCAAAAATTCAAAATTCAAAAGTAAATATCTTTTTAACTGTAAGAGTTAAGTTAGACGTTTTCTTTATCTTGCCAAGTACTTTACAGAAATATAAAAATATTAAAAATCGGACTTCATTTGTAGAAGTTACGATTTTTTTAAACTTTTACATACTCGAGGTAGTCAAATTTGACACCCTGTAGCTTATCTTGTGTTATCACAGGGTGACCACAAGAAGATTTTTCTGAAAGCTTAAATCCTCCTCTACAACTCTTCCATACATTTCAATTCAATCCGAGCAGTAGTTTTGGAGATACAGATTTATTACCAAAAAATTTGCGTTTGACTCGTACTCGTGATTGAAATCCAAAGTGAAAGAAAAATTTGATACTTTTAATTTAATATTTTTTTTTTTTTTATTTCATATGGTATACATTAGAGTCAGAAAATATGATCATGCATTATAATTGAAATAAAGATTTTTTACTATTTATGATAAAAAAAATTAAAAAAAAAACGAATGGTTTTTTGACACAAGAAAAATTGTTACTAAAATTTGTTATGATCGGTCCATATTTTCACATAAAGATATACCCGGCATAGAAGTTAAATGGTTATATATGATATATTTATAATCAGATTTTAAAGGAATTTAGCAATACAACATGTTTGGTAACCATAAATTTCTCCACCAAATGTCAAAGGAATTGGTTCACACTAGACCACAGTGTCCATATAAAGTACTTCCCGAAATTCACTTAAAGTGCATAAAACACATAATAATTTTAACGTTAGGCTCAAATTTGCCACAACTAGCTTTTATTTATAAGATTCTAGAATATTAGGGGCATAAGAAATGAAGGCATTAAAAATTAATTTTTTCACAAATTTATAATTTCCTTTTATGTTGAATAAATTTCAGAATGGTACAATTTTTGGCATGTATTAACACCTTTTTTTAATTATTGAATAATAAAATAGTATTTAAAAACTTCATATTCACCAAAGAACAAAATTAAAAAAATTTAAAAAAATCTATATGTATACTTTCATTATTTTTTCATGAATATTGTTTGGTGGTTTATAATATTAAAACATATTTAAAATCTAGAGAAAATTATCTTTTCAACGATACCAATCACTTATGTTAAAATACCGCGGTTTATTTAATGCCACGTTTGGTATACCTTTGCCCCTATGTGCAATATCGATTTAGAATCACGAAATATTTTAACATAAAGAATTCTTAGACTTTTGTGTAAGAAAAAGAAATTTTGAATTTTTTTTTTTTAAATTATCGTTTTTTTTTTTTAGTTCTGCCATAAAGTAGAAAATAATTCTTCTTTTATATTGTATAATTTTTGTTGTTGTATGCTAAATTTTAACCAAATCGGAAACCCTATTGCTAATTAATGTCTCATGGAATTCATGATGGTATTTAATTCAGGAAAAGGTAATATATATAATTTAATAATAACGTTTTATTTTTTATTTATTATTAGAAAAAAAAAAAAAAAAAAAATGTATTTTTAAAATTTTGAGTTTTTTTTTTTTTTGGCAGAATGGTAATATCCGTCCGTCTATACATTGGGGTTAAATCGATCGAAAATGATGCTTAATTCAGAGAAAGACAATATCAATATTTTGGTAATCACGTTTTGTTGTTCTATTCTATAATTTAATTTTTAGAATTATAAAATTTTTTGAAGAATGGTAATGTCTGTCCGTCCGTCTATACATAGGGGTTAAAAATCGAGCTTACTTACGGAAAAGCTGTTATCAGTATTTTAATAATCACGTTTTATTTTTCTTATTTATTAAAAAGTAAAAAAATTTATTGTTAAAATTCTAATTTTTTTTTTTGGCAGAATGGCGATGTCCGTCCTTCCGGCTATACATTGGCGTTAATATGAGACATCAACATTTTTATATTTACTTTTTATATTATTCGAAAAGTAAAAATTGTATTTTAAGAAATTATTATTTTTTTTTTTTTTGGGAGAATTCTGATGTCCAGCCTTCCGTCCGTTTGTTTCTTAATTTTTGCAAATTTTCCAATTCAAAATCGTTCATTTTTGGACTCATTAAAGATATCGACTTCATATTTTCTTTATTCTATAGAAAATTTTGTTCTTTAACTGTTTATTTTGCATTTTGTTGTTTTTTTTATTTCAAAATTTATTACAATCTCTTAAAAATACAAACAAAACTTGCGAACAAGAAAAAATTATATTTTAAATTAAAAACAAGCGCGAATATATTCGGCCCGGCTGAATCTATATACCCACCATCAACTTTTTCAAATTTTACGTTATATGGAAGGGGGTGGTAATGTGGGCGGACCACGCCCATTTTTTGTTTCCGAGTTTACATTGGTCCTTGAACTATTTGAACACAATTATATGGGAGGTGGGCAGTAAAGTGGGCGGACCACGCCCATTTTTGGTTTCCGAGTTTATATTGACCCCCGAACTATACATACAAAATTTCGTTGTCGTACGTGCTTTTATTGAAGAAATATCAGCAGAAAAGTATGTAACGGACACCCTGTGTTTCTAGTTTTGAGCCCATAACTTTTTTGTTTATTAACCGATTTTGCCCATTTTAAATACCAAGCAAACCTATATAACCTATATAAGATAAATATTTGTGCCAAATTTCGTCGCCCTACGTTGCCCCGTTCGAGCTCTATCCTGCTTTCAACAGACAGACGGACAGACAGACGGATAGGCGGACAGACGGACAGACGGACGGACATAGCTAGATCTACTCAGAATCTAACCAGAACCCAGAAAATATATATATTTTGTGTGATTCCTTCGACATGTTACACACGGAATGACAAAATCAATATACCCCCCATCTTTTTGATGGTGGGTATAAAAATATGACTATTTTCTGTGGCATTTTTTTTTTTTTTTTGGAACCTTTCTAGACCATTTTAAAGTTAAATTTATCCTCTTTTTCTCACCTCCTGGCAACACAGGTAACATATTTATCTTAATTATTCAATCTCTATTAGTTGATTAATAATCTCTTTCACTTAAGCCATAGTTTCTGTATCTCATTACTTTCCCCAATATATTGAGTTAATTTTTGGCAATATTATAATTTCATTTTACAACAAATTTGCAAAATTTTCCAGTAAAAATAATTCCATCATCATAATTATTTTTAGTCATAAATCATAATTCAATTTAAATAATTGTTAACACGGTTTTTATGTTTAATTATGTAACAATAACGTAACAACAACGATGGCAACAATTTTATGCTAACAAAACAATTTTCGAAAAAAGGGCGACGAATAATATTAAGAACAGTGAGAAGCAAAACATTTATTTAAAAAAATATACGCTACTTAATACTGAAATACCTTTTTTTCTTAAAAAAAATCATCAGTTTTGTTCCACTCTGCTGTAAGCTATATTATGTCCATAACTGTTCTTATCATCAATTATTTAAATGAAATTTAGAAAAAAAGAAACAATCTACAAACAGAAAAATATACGATGGAAAATGAAATTTGTTGGACCAGTTTATAATCATTGTCTATGTTAATGTGTGAATATATGTGTGAGTTAAATTTTTCTAAAGGCAAAGTAATAAAGTCCGTTGAAATATTTCAACAACATCAACGTCATCATCATTACTCTCTCTCTCTTTCCCTCTCACACACACACACACAATATATGTAGCAGTATCAGCAAAATGTTCATGTTCTACCACAAAAAAAAAAAAAAAAAAATCATCATTATCTGCAGTTCATCCTCATCCAGTCATTATCATTAACGTTATCATTAGAATCACAGGCAAACATAACAACGAAATGTTGCTGCGGAACAAATAGTTACAACAACACAAACAACATCTATAACAAAACAAATTGTTTCATCATTTCAATTCATTCGTTCATTCATTCTGGCCATTGTCAGTGTTAGTGGCAGCAGGTTCAAATGCCACCATTACAACAGCTTCCATTACTATAGAAATATTTTTGCTACAAATATTTCGAAAAATCATTCTCAACATCATCATCATCACCATCGTTGTTGTAATAATGCTGGTGGTTGTAGTGATGGAGTTTCTGTAGATGAAGGTAATCTTGTTGGCCTTTAATTCACATTGTCTGTAATAATGATAACGATGATGGTGAATTATGTTCTATGTTACCAGGGGGGTAGTTGAAGGTTAAAGGTTGATAATTATTATCGAAATCGCCAGCACATCGCAATTTAATCACTACTACTTTTTTTGAGCGTATTTTTTTTAAAGGTTTTTGGTTGATAATGAGTTTGAATTCTAAGTTTTTTTCATGATATGCAGAAGAATAATTAAATTCATTAATGATTTTTTAAGAGGGATTTATTTTATTGTTTGCAATTACTTTTTATGCACGTTTGTATATATTCATACAATATATGTATGTACATTAGAGTGCTCCAAAAAAAACGAACTTTCGAATTTTACCCTTCCCTCTTCTCCTTAAAATTGTTCTCTGGGTTATAAAAACACGTCGTGCAAAAAATTAGGGCAATAGGACTACGTTAATTGGTGCCGCAACGGCTCTGAAGTTTAAAGATGCATTTACAAGTGGAAAATATGAATTTTTTTCAGTTTTCACAAAAATTTTGTCATTAAATAACTAGTTTTGCATTTTATTGTAAAAAAATCGTAATGAACACAGAATTAGTGTTACAAAAAGATATGAAACACAAAAATTGGTTGAAAAATGTAAAAGTTATTGAAAATTCCCCAGGCCATTAACGTGTCTCAGAGCACTTGAATTCGAAATGTGACAAAAAAATAAATATATTTTTGAAAATATTCGAATAAAACATTTGTATTACTTAAAATACATCTATAGTTACTTGAATATGAGTTTTTGTCCTTATAGATTAAAGTAAACCTATTCTCAGCTATGGTCAAAAAATGTTGATATTTTTAACGGTCGTTTCAAAACTCAAATTTCAGTTTTTTTGATACTTTGTTAAACAAATTTCAATATTTTTGGGAGATCTCATAGGGATTTATGGACAACAGATTACGAAATAAATCAGTAGAAAAATTAGGTTAATATCTCTTATAGTTTGCCTGTACCTGCATTTTGAATTCAGCGGATTTCGAGAAAAAACCCATTTTTATGTAATATTTTGGCAAGTCAGCCATTTTATTACATTGTTGTGTATTTTAAAAAGAACTTTTTTAAAATTTTATAATCCATATAATTCTAAATATAAATCAAGAGTTTCATACCATTTGGACGACATTAACCCATAAACTTTAAAGGTCAAAGGTAAAATTTTGTAATACTTGCAATTGTTGATGGAAACTAGTCGAAATTTTATCTATTTTTCGGTAGATTATCATAAAACTTAAGAAATTCATTTATTAACAACTGATATTTACAGTGATAGTGAAAAAAATTTAATTAACCCTTTAACGGCCTTGGGGTCAAAATGTCCCCGATGTTTTAAAAACATGCCAATTTGAATATATTTCAATAAAACCCGTTTGCAATCCCATTAATTCAGCAAATTGATAAAAAAAAATTAGGCATTAACTCTTTTTGAATATGGTGTCTAATTAATTCAGCAAATTGATAAAAAAAAAATAGGCATTAACCCTTTTTGAGTATGGTGTTTCATTAATTCAGCAAATTGATAAAAAAAAAATTGGTTGAAAAGTTCAGCAAATTGATAAAAAAAATTTGGGTATTAAACCTTTCAATTTTCAATTTGCTGAACCTTTCAAAAAGGGTTAATACCCAATTTTTTTATCATGAGATTTATGAGACACTAATGAGACACTATATTCAAAAAGGGTTAATGCCTAATATCTTGTATAGCCCTACTAAGTAACTAGTTGTTTAATATCAGCAAAATCGTTTAAAAAATAACAAAAATAGGAATTTAAATGTTTATTAAATATTAATCGAATATAAATAATTATAAAAATTAAATTACTATTTATATTTGTATTTTTTAACCTTCTATTATTTTTGATTTGTAATATTTCACTAATTTTATATATATTTTTTTTTTTTTTCTTACAGATGTGAAAATGTCATGACTTGTCCCATACGACCGATTGGGTCGGGTAATGAACACTGTCCTTATGATTGGTTGGCTGTTTATGATGGACGAGATGAACATTCGCCTTTAATTGGTAAATTCTGTGGCCTGGGAAAGTTTCCATTTAGTATAATAGGTAAGTTAAAGAAAACGCCAGTATTAGGAAGTGATAAAAAAAAAACGTTTCAAACAGCGCACAGGGAAAGGTTATATCAATATTTTAATAACCATGTTTTATTTCTTTATTGATTATTAGATAAAAAAATTCAATTTTAGAATTTTACGATTTTTTTTTAGTAGAACGGTAATGTCTGTTCGCCCGTCTATACATTAGAGTTAAATGGGTCGAAAATTAACCATAATTCAGGAAAAGGTGACGTAAATACTCTAATAATCACATTTAATTTTTATGTTATATATAAGATGTTTTTTGGCAGAATGATAATGTCCGTCCGTCTATACATTTGGGTTAAATGGGACGAAAATGACGCTTAATTCAGAAAAAGGTGATATCCAAAATTTTATGATCACGTTCTATTTTTTCTATTTATTAGTTAGTAAAAAAATGCATTTTTAGAATTCTAAAATATTTTTTGGCTGCATGGCAATGTCCGTCCGTCCGTCTATACATTTAAGTTAAATGGGTCGAAAATTCCACTTAAATCAGGGAAATTTGATATCAAAATTTCAGTACATTCATTTCGTTTCCATATCGAGAAGTGGAAAAAATAATATTTTTCCAATTTCGAGATTTTTTTTTTTAAGAATTCTATTGTCCGTCCATCTGTCCGTCTGTTTGTTAATTTTTGAAAACTTTTCAAAATCGTTTAACTTTTGACTCAATAAAGGTAAAGACTCAAAAAATCGGTTGAAAATATTTGGCTATATATGGAAAAGTCTTAACCAAGATCTAGTAAAATTGAGATTATTGAAATTTCAAATGTATATAACTAGAAAAATATATAGGATATATATAGCAAGCATGCTTTCTAAAGGACTTATCAGGGGCTTTAAGGTTCCGCTCCTGAAACGTGTATTGGATCCTGCTTCTAAACTAAAAATGATACTTTGCTACGCCTATGTGAAATTTCACGCAAATTCATTCAGCCGATTAGAAGTTACAGATTTATTTCGATTCTTACCCACTGTTTCATGCCTGATAAAACGAAGAAAATGTCGGCACTTAAGCTGTTTTTTGTATTAAATCTGCTGGAGTTTTTTTGAAAAAAAAAAATTATTTTATCAAATCGGGCTAAATATGCGCACGAGTTTTTTTCATAATATTAAAGTAGAATTAGTAGAATTAGTAGAATTCGGCAAAAATTTTACAAATGTGAACATAGCTTAATACATGATTATACATATTTTACAGTAACTCGAAAACAGTTTGTCCTTTTTTACAACTTAAACATCAAAAGATGAAGACAAAAGTTATTTTTAAGTTACCTTGATATTATTTTCATCTGCCTAACGATTTTCGAGTTTTTTCATGCAAATTTCACGCATATCCAATCATCCAATCTGAAGTTAGAGATTTATTACCACAAATTTTCGATTCTGCCCCTTATTATATCTTAAAAAAACTATAATAAAAAAATGAGTGCGAATATAACTTATACAACAATTCTTTCATCTACTTCGCTGAATAAAATGTGTAGGGATTTCCTGTAGGGGAAATATTTTGATGCGTAGGGAAAAATTGAAAAATCCATTGGCAGTACTGGTGTATTATATCCGAAAACGAAAGCTTGGGCGAAAATATTGTTAACCGTCAAACATTTAGTCTAAAATAAATTTGAAAATTTTCCCATTATCTTTACCCATCTACCCTTTAGTACATGGAACACTGCTACTAGCGATATTCCAAAGATGCAAGGGTTCATAAATCGAAGCCTTTGCAAGATCCGACGCATTTGCTATCAAGAACAATATTATGTAGACATTAGTGGTTGTAATGAGGAGGCAAAAGTAGAGGTGGATTGGTTATATCCTTACAATCTGAAATGCAATAGAATTAATAGTATTGCCAGATTTTTTTCTCATCAGAAAAGTTTGACTTACTACATATACCATTCCGTACGTACATCTGTCAGTCTGTCTGTCTTTACAGATAGAATTCTATAACATTCTATTTTATTATCTTAACTTTAAAAATACTTGACATACTTCTCTTTAAAATTAAACCTTTTGAATTAAATAATTTCAAGAAAATATAACATTTTTATATATTTGATTTATCCTGCAAAAGAAATTTAACTTTCAATTCTCGTCAATGTCCCGATTTGTTTGCTATTAAAAAAATGAAATCCTGTAAATTTGCACGTAATTTACAATTCATTTGTTTGTAACTTATTTGTCTTTCATTTAATTTGTAGATATTTTTCCCTTTTCTGAAAAATGTTGCCAACAAATTGCATAATAAATTATATGCGTTCTATAAATATCGAAAAAAGAAAAAATTGCTTAAAACGAAAGAAGAGATGTGCATATAAATTTTGTATAAATATTGTAGCAGCCAGCATACAAATGTCCATTTGAATGACCTAAATGGCTCCAATAACATGAAATGTTAATTTTGTAAATACACATATGCAACATTGTGGCACAAACGAATGGGCAAGGATTGTATGTGGGTGTGTGTATATGTAAGTGGATACAAACTGGTCAATGTATGTGTATGTAACTGTTAGGTGTGTAAGTGTAAATGTAGTTGGTAAATTAAATTAAAATGAAACAGTAAACATTTTTAGTGATGGTATTTTAGTTTTTTTAAATTAATTTTATAGCAGTTTGGGATTTTGTTTTTAAAAATGTTTACTGGGTTTTATTCGCTGGAGTTTATCAAATCGAAATATGTCATATAAAGGATATTGAATGCTAATGTAATTAATATTTATTAAAATGTTTATATGTCCAATATTTTAAATAGCTACACAAAGGGGGCGTTTGAATGGCTATAACCTATTTCCCTGAAAATAATAAATAAAAAAAGTTTCTATACAAAATAATGTTATAATATTATACAATATTATGTTTATTTGTTAAACTTTACAAAATATATTTTATTCTCTACACATTTGTATATTTAACAATTTTATTTATACATTCATCTCATTTACATTTATCTATTTTATATTTATTTTTTTTTTATAGGTACCTCACAATATATGTATGTTGAATTTGTTACATCACCGGCCGGACCTTTACTAAATACCGGCTTTCATTTTAATGTTGGCAATTGGCCAGGACATGTGGAAACAGCTGGCATTAAACATGGCATTTGTGATTGGTTACTTAGTTCCGATTCACTAAAGGATAGCAGTGCTAGTGAGGGTATATTTTTGAGTATAGCTCATTGGTATCCACCCAATACCTCGTGTAGTTATCATATCAAAGGGCGTATTGGTGAAATAGTACGTCTGTATTTTCCCAGGTAAGTTAAAAGGGAATGGGAAGGGATAAAAGGAAAAATATATTTAAATAAATATTGAGAGATAATATTTATAGTGCAAATAGAATTTACATAAATGTAAATGTATTAAAAAGGAAATTTAATTATATTAAAATTAGATGATACTCATATCCCTGCAATAACCTCGACAAAAGTAGAATAATGAAGTAAACGATGCACGTCGGGGTAAAATGTTAAAAATTTTAAAATTTAAATTTTTGTAATAAAGTTGGGTACCGAATAAAAATAGACAAAATTATATATCAATATCAATTTAAAACTTGAAGCTAGGTTGTAATGTTTCCTTATAAGGAGCTGTCAACGTTAAACATTTTTTACATTTTGAAAAGTAGTAAAAAATTAAATTTTCATCAACTTTCAGTGTATTTATTTGAAATAAAAAGTCTTTTAAGGTAATAGTTTAAAAAGAAATCATCAACTTGAGATATTTAAGTGTATTTTTCTTTAAGTATTTGTAAATTATATTTTGTCCTAATATTTTTTTTTATTTTTTTGAAAATTGTCCTAAAATACACTAATTTTCAAATTTTATGGAATGCAACTTAAAATGTTACAGGATGTTTGTTCTGAAAATTTTCCGTAAAATAGTATAAATTAACCACTTTAATATTATGGAAAAAAATCGTTCGCAAATATAGCCCTATATAAGAAAATATTTTTTTTCGAAAAAACTCCAGTAGATTTCATACAAAAAACAGCTTAAGTGCAGAAATTTTCTTTGCTTTATTAAACATTAAACAGTGGGGAAGAATCGAAATAAATCTGTAATCTGGTTGGATTTATATGAAATTTTACATATGCATAGTAAAGGACAGTAGCATTTTGAGTTTAGAAGCAGGATCCCATACACGCTTTGAAAGCGGAATTAGTTCAAATTGGGGTACTAGGGTCAAAGAAAATGTTTACGCGATTTCCAAGATTTTGATATCACCCTCAAGTCCTTGATAAATCCTTAAGAAAACGTGCTTGTATGTACAATTTATCTAATATATCTTTCGAGTTATATACATTTAAAATTCGAAAACTCTCTATTTCACAAGATGTTGTTCAAGATTTTTTCATATATAGCCAAACATTTTCAACCGATTTTATTACATTTTATGCAGTTATTTAAAAAATAAAATTATCTATCGACTAAAAAACATTCTGAGTCGTTATCTTTATTGAGTCAAAAGTTAAATGATTTGGAATTGGAAAGTTTGAAAAAATTAACAAGCAGACGGACAGATGGACGGACATTGGAATTCTCTCAAAAAAATCTTAAAGTTCGAAAAATATTTCCTTTTTTTACCTCTCGATTAATATGAAAACCAAATGTAGGATTTAAAATGTTAATATAACCTTTCCCTGAGTTAAGTGTCATTTTCAACGTAATTAACCCAAATGTGTAGACGGACGGACGGACATTGCCATTCTGCCAAAAATAATTTTAGAATTCTAAAAGTTAATTTTTTTACTAACTAATGAACGGAAAAATAGAACCTTATCATCAAAATTTGAATATCATCTTTTCCTGAATTAAGCATCATTATCGTCCCATTTAACGCAAATGTATAGACGGACGGATGGACATTGCAATTCAGCCAGAAAACATCCTATAATTCTAAAAATAATTTTTTTTTACTAACTAATAAATAGAAAAATAGAACGTGATCATCAGAATTTGAATATCAACTTTTCCTGAACTAAGCGTCATTTTCGTCCCATTTAACCCAAATGTATAGACAGACGGACGGACATTACCATTTAGCCAGAAAACATGCTATAATTCTAAAAATTCCTTTTTTTACTTACTTATAAATAGAAAAATTAATCGTGATCCTAAAAGTGTTGATTGCACTCTTCCCTGAATTATGCATAATTTTCGCCATTTCCCACTTAACTCTAATGTATAGACGGACGGACCGATATTAACGTTCTGTTAAAAAAAAATCCTTAAATTCTAAAACTGATTTTTTTTTATACCTAATAATCAATAAAAGGAAAATAAGATGTGATCATTAAAATATTCATATCATCGTTCCCTGAATTAATCGCCATTTTTGACCCCTTTTAGCCCAATGTGCGATGGATAGATTTTCAATAGGAAGAGAAAAAGATTTCTGTAGGAAACCTTCTGGAGCTAGCGACAGATAGATTTCTATAGAAAATCTTCTGGAATAAGTGAGAGAAATAATTTTTTTTTTATAATTTTCCTTGTTGTATTTTTAAATTCTTAATGAATATTTTTGTTTTACTTTTGCGTAACTCAATATTTAATTTAATCCCAATTAAATATCGTTCGTAAAACATGAATACCAATGACTACAAATGAATTAAATATGACTCATATACAGACATGTCTTTAAATAAAATGTTTTCTTTTAATTTTTATTTACTTTTTTTTTGCATCCTCCAACAAACACGTACGTACATACTCTTAATTGAAATATCTCTTTTATGTCACTGAAAAATCATTAAAAAAAATTCTGATATTTTTTTACAAGCATCAACAATAAAAGAAAAACCACAGCCACCTTTTAAACTTTTTCATTCTGCCTACAATTCAATTAATACCTGGAACAATTGTTAACAACTGTATTTGTCAGAAATTAAAAATCACTTGTAACAATAAAATATATGAAATAACGAAACTCATACACACACATACAAATTCCCCTATACATATCCAGCTGCTTTTGGCAAATAGGATAAATTAAAAGGAAAAAAAAAACACCATCATATACAGAAATATAACATACGATTAAAAAGAAATATAAAATTTTGTTAAAAAAATTCCACACAGTTTCCATTTAAAGCACTAAAAACAAAAAAGAAACAACAAACGTCAGCAAACAAACAATTGTTTTTGGTTTTTTCACCGGCAACAATGTTGACAGTGTCTAGACAATTTTGTATGTAAGAATTTAAAAGTTGAAAAATACACTCATACATACATAAAGCATACTACTGTATTGCTAACGGCTTGTGGCTCGTTCAATGTATTAATGGCCTGGTCCTTTGTTAAGTATGACCAGATAAGCAGCTACATTTACTCACACACTCACATGTATTGTTGTTCACACAATACAATAAAACACCCGCATTAAATCTGTTAAAATAAAAACAATATAGTTTTGCTTTTTTTTCCTGTTTTTGCCAAAATGAAATATAAACAACAGCCATGGAAAAAGTTGTGGAAAAATAACAAGAAAATAAATATAAAACTACAGCAAAAGTAATAATAATGTGAAATACGTATATAAAATAATAACCTTCATACAGACTTACTTTAAAATGCCTGAAAGTATGCAGTGACTTTTGAAAGTAAGAATGCACTACAACTGATCAAGAAATAGAAAATTATTCCCTACCAGTTATGAGAGAAAAAGAGAGCGAGGGATAGATTTCTATAGAAAAAATTTTAATTATTTTTAGATATTTCTATAGAACATTTTTGAAGCGAAATCGAGAAACACAGTTTTCTATAAAAATCTTTTGAAGCGAGAACGGGAGACAAAATTTTGTATAGAAAATCTTCTCGTTTTGCGAGAGATAGATATTTCAAAAGAAAATTATATAAAGCTAGAGAAAATATTCTAGTGCTAGTGGGAGATAGTTTTCCTATAAAAAATCTTTTGGAGCGAGAGACAAAATTGTGTATAGAAAATCTTCTAGAACTAGAGAGACAGAGCTTTCTATAGAAGATTATGTGAATCTAATGAGAGACAGAGTTTTCCTATAGCGAATATTCTAGAGCTAGTGTGACACAGAATTTTCTACAGAAAATATTCCGGAGCTAGAGACAAACAAAGTTTTCTATAGAAATCTTCTTGATTTAGCCGGAGATAAATTTCTATAGACATTTTCTGGAGCTAGCTAGAGAAAGATATTTCTATAGAAATTTTCTTGAGCTAGCGAGAGATATTTCTATAGACAATTTTCTGGAGTTGGCGAGATAGTGTTTTCTTATAGAAAATCTTCTGGAGTAAGCGAGAGAGTTCTATTATAGAAAATCTTTTGAAGCTATCGAGAGAGATTCTTGTACAGAAAATCTTCTGGAGCTGACGAGAGAGAGTTTTCTTATAGAAAATCTTCTGGAGCAGGCGAGAGAGAGTCTTCTTAAAGAAAATCTCTGGAGCTGGCGAGAGAGAGTTTTCTTATAGAAAACCTTTTGAAGCTGGCGAGAGAGAGTTTTCTTATAGAAAACCTTTTGGAGCTGGCGAGAGAGAGTTTTCTTATAGAAAACATTTTGAAGCTGGCGAGAGAGAGTTTTCTTATAGAAAACATTTTGGAGCTGGCGAGAGAGAGTTCTTATAGAAAATATTTTGGAGCTGGCGAGAGAGAGTTTTCTTATAGAAAATCTCTGCAGCAGGCGAGAGAGAGTCTTCTTATAGAAAATCTCTGGAGCTGGCGAGAGAGAGTTTTCTTATAGAAAAGTTTTTGGAGCTGGCGAGAGAGAGTTTTCTTATAGAAAAGTTTTTGGAGCTGGCGAGAGAGAGTTTTCTTATAGAAAACATTTTGGAGCTGGCGAGAGAGAGTTTTCTTATAGAAAACATTTTGGAGCTGGCGAGAGAGAGTTTTCTTATAGAAAACATTTTGGAGCTGGAGAGAGAGAGTTTTCTTATAGAAAACATTTTGGAGCTGGCAAGAGAGAGTTTTCTTATAGAAAATATTTTGGAGCTGGCGAGAGAGAGTTTTCTTATAGAAAACCTTTTAGAGCTGGCGAGAGATATAGTTTTAAATACAAAATATTTCTTTCTATTGAAAATCTTTTAGAACTACCGTAAAAGGGATTTCTGTAAAAAATCTTGTGGAGCTTTTGTGATTTCTAAGGGCAAACTCTTGGATTTAACAAGAAAGATTTCAATAGAAAATTTTCCGTATCTAGTAAGAGACAAACTTACAAAATCTTTGCCAAACTTTATTCACTTTAGTTACGAAAGTAGCTCTTTCGAATAAATTTATTTTTATATTTCCTTCATCTTTGCAATTTCTTTCATAAAATATGAAATAATAACAAACAAGAAAAGACAATAGCAAAATATAAGCTACCAAGAATCATATATTTGCTGAGGACTTGCACTTCAACAGGGTATTTTAAAAATAGTTGTTAATTCTTGTTTATCCTAAGATTGGATTCATTTTTCTTTATACCCTATATAATTACTGTCACTTCTACTTCTCTCTACTAGTTATTAATGTATGTGTTTATTGGTTTATACATATATAAAGAAGATTGTCATTGTATGAGTGTTTTTGAGTTAAATACAACAGGAAGTTTTTACTCATCAGTAGTTGTGTCTTCGTAATAATATTTGCTATGAAATTTTCTCTGTCTGTTTAATATCATATTGTGTATTTTGGTTGTTTTATTGCTGTTGCTAAAGTTTTACTTCAAATTCATCATCATGTTATTGTTGTTCATTTCTTATATATAGTTGTTGCTGCCGTCATTGCTGTTGTTGCTTTAAAGTGTATATAAATATAATATAAAATGACATATAACAAACACATTTTTCAAGTATTATATAATTTATATAATACACTTACATTTACACTTAGTATACACACACACACAATCACACATACATACATATATCCCCATATATACCAATACAAATACATAGCGACGCGGCATTTTAACCCAAGTGACAGGTTAAATTAAAACGTCACATAAATCTTTACTAGAATTTTCATTAAAATATTTAAGTGGCGCAAAAATGAAACGAAACGAATAGAGAAAATACTGTTAAAATGAACAGCGGCAAAGTGAAAATAACAACAATAGCTATAGCGATATTTTAAGATCCTTCTCATTGTCATACACACATACCTTTTTATTTTTTTTGCGTTTACACTTAAATACCAAAATGTAAGTAGTTGTTGTATTTAGAGTTGAAGTGTGTATTTCCGAGTATTTGTATTTGCTAGAAAGGAGTAAAGAAATTTTGTAGAATACATCTCCTATTTCAAAGAATAGCATTAGGTGAGGGGGCTGTGTTTGGGGTTAAAACTTAACAGCCACAAAAATATGTTACACTTGAAATAAGATGTTGTTGCATGTCAAACTTAATGTTTAAAGTAAAAAAACTTAAAAAACAAGGGAAAAAGTTAAAAAAACTATAAATATAATGGCTGTAGTATTAGTTTCTCTTATTTTTTATTTATTTTTGTTAGGTTTCGCTTGCAATGAAATTGGAGTATATCTGTGGTAATAAGAAGTAAAAAGCAAAGGAATGAAATAAAATATAACTAAAATGTTTAATTACTTAAATGGCGGTATGTTGAAGAAGTATAAAAATATTTTATAATTTATGTTTTTGGTATATATTTTAGACAATTAAAATTTATGTTTTTAACCCTTTTCGTATAAAAGATAACTTTCGCAATGATCATTTTCAATTCTATGAAAAAGGTATTTAAAAAAAAAATATATAGATATTCATAGATATTCTTTCTGATAAAATTTAAATTTATAATACATTTTATATAGCCCGACTATTTAATACTTTAGCTTGAATATAGTCAATACTATAGCCAGACTATAGTCAATAGCCAGACTATAGTTAATATTATAGTCAATACTATAGCCAGACTATAGTCAATACTTTAGGCAGACAATAGTCAACACTATAGCTCGACTATAGTCAATACTATAGCCCGATAATAGTCAACACTATAGCTCGACTATAGTCAATACTATAGTCCGATTATAGTCAATACGCTAGACTATAGTCAATACTATAGCCAGACTATAGTCAATAGCCATACTATAGTCAAGTCTAGCTATAGACTATAGTCAATACTATAGCCAGACTATAGACAATACTACAGCCCGACTATAGTCAATACTATAGCCCGACTATAGCTAATACTATAGTCCGAATATAGTCGATACTACAGCCCGACTATAGTCAGTGCTATAGCTAGACTATAGCCCGACTATAGTCAATACTATAGCCAGTACTATCAAAATCTCAAAAATGCATTTTTTTTTGTCTTATAGAACTACAAACTTATCAATCCTATCGATAAATAGGATACAGACGTGCGGACGGAGGTAGCTTTTCGTAACAGAATTTCACGAGGGCTCAAAATGTTTGAATATTTCGATATGTTACAAACGAAAAAAACAATCTCAATATATATCCCGTCTTCCGCTCAGTTGCCATTTATGGATTTTGATGATTTTCAGTGGCAACATTCTCGAAACTATTATTATATAATTTTGAAGAGACTATCGTTGATGTTAAGGCTTTAAAATTTTTATTGATTTTAGAGAAAACTACAAGTGATGCACTTTCCGTTTCTAGTTAAAGATGTCCATTTGTGCGTACATGTAAATCTTAAACAATCAAAGAACACGTCATAATTTTGAAAATAATTTAATATAATTTGCAAAAAAAATCTTTCTATGACTAGGGACTAAACCTATTAAAACTAGTTTCAATTCATATGCATTTCTGGTTTGAATTTCTAATCGGAAGTGACGACTAGAAATCTTTTTTTTTTTTATTTTTTAAGGAAAAATTTTCTCTTGATTTAGATTTTGCGGATTTCTCTTTTAAAAGTAAAAAAACTGTTAATGAAATCAACTGAAAAATTAGTACAAGGACGCAGATTAGTAAAAATGATGCATATTTAAAATATACATTGTTTTATTAGATAACTTATGAACTTATCTTGTTTGTTTCGTTTTTAAGTTACCCCTTCAACAGAATTATATCATTGAAGAGGATTTATTTAGCCAAGGAATTGTCCTATATCGCCATCATCAATTACGGCAAAAAGCCTAGGGAGCCTCCTCCGAAAAACTGCCTTTGACCCAGACCTTCGCGCAGGAAGCCAGAGTCCTCGAATTCAACTCCTATTCGCAATCAAAATTGAGTTTTGTTTGGTACTCCACCACGATAACCATAAAATTTTTCAGAATTCAAAATAAATGCATATGGTTAATGCAAAGCCTCGAAGAACCGTAACGCGGTACAGTTATGTGACGCGTATAACATTAGCCAAATGCGAGAGTGAGACGCAAAACTCTCGAAGGCAAAAAAACAAAGTACAGCCTGATCGCCCTTAAGCGATAATGACGATGACGCGGTAGATGTTTATCCACTTGTCTTGACCTAAGACGTTTTGTCATAAGAATCAGCATTATATTTTTTCCCTACTACGTATACTAATATCGATTATAACTAATACGCCACCATTGCCTTTTTTTATACCTTCTTATCTGTTTTCTAGTCATCTATATTTTTAACGGTTTTAACAATAAGGAAATTGTGTTTAATTTTATAGCTGTTTCCAAATCCTAGTTTGTGCTGCATCAGAAAAGCTAGAAAGCACCTCTTAAAAATTATCATTAATTTCTAAACCTTATAACACTATTTATAAAATCTTCCTTTTCAGTGAGATTTTTCAACAAAAAAAAAATCCACTTTTATATTTTGAATAATAAAAATTTTAAATCACTCTTCAAATGAAATTTAATTTCACAAAGTTTCTTTGTGGGATTTAAAAAATCACATACAGCATTTTTAGATTTACAAGCTGCTCACCAAACTAATACACAAACCAACAAACAAATATGAAAATGCTCTACATATTTTGACAATATAGAATTTAATAAAATTAATAGAAAAACTTTTTCAATTACTTTTGCAGCAAAAAGAAAATCATAATAATAAAAATAAAATAAAAACTGGAAAAACTCTGCATATCATAAAAACAAAAAAAAAAAAAAAAAAACAAAAAAAAATAATAATAAAAAGAAATCAGCCTCAAAAGTAATATGGCTCTACAGTCAGTCAGTCAGTTCATGACTCAAAGGCAGTAGATAGATATATACAGGCATAAAGGAATGCTAAAATGAGTATAAACCAATATGGTAAATGCAATAGTATTTGTGTCATATAAATGCCATATAAAACTTTTCAGACCTTTAAGACATACACACACACTTATTAAACATATACTTCTATATTTATAATACAAATATATATTTTTTTGCAAAAAAAAAAAAAAAAAAAAAAAATCCTAATAAAAACTGACAAAAATTATTTTCAGCCTGTTTTTATATTCAGTTTGTTTTTTTTTTTTAGGGGTATGACATTTACCGAAATTGTGAAGGAAAGAAAAAAAAAATAATAATCACAAAATTGGTTACAATTACATTAGGTTTCAGTAATAAAATATGACAAAATATTTTATTACCTGAATTTATTTGGTATCTTAAGATGTACAGGTTCGTTTACATGTTTGTGTTAGTGTAACTGACTTTACTGTTGAATTTTATAAGATGCCATATACCTTTGCACCTTTATTCGAACTTGTATAACTTTTACATTCATAGCGTTTTCCTCTCTTTTTCTTTTCTTGGAAAATCTTAGTGACATGTGCAGAAATATTAAAGGAAACTTTAAGTCGAAGTAGGGAAAATACTACGAAGAAAAAATATTCAAGCAGCAAGATCTAATTTAATTCAGTCAAGTTTTAAGTTTAGCTGTATTTCAGTTCTAGTTTAGTTCTTGTTCATTTCTAGTTCAGTACTACTTCAGTGCTAGTTCATTTCTGGTTCAGTTCTAGCTCAGTTTTAGTTCAGTTCTAGTTCAGTTCTAGTTCTAGTTCAGTTCTAGTTCAGTCCTAGTTCAGTTCTAGTTCAGTCCTAGTTCAGTTCTAGTTCAGTTCTAGTTCAGTCCTAGTTCAGTTCTAGTTCAGTTCTAGTTCAGTTCTAGTTCAGTTCTAGTTCAGTTCTAGTTCAGTTCTAGATCAGTTCTAGTTCAGTTCTAATTCAGTTATAGTTCAGTTCTAGTTCTAGTTCAGTTCAGTTCTAGTTCAGTTCTAGTTCAGTTCTAATTCAGTTCTAGTTCAGTTCTAGTTCAGTTCTAGTTCAGTTCTAGTTCAGTTCTAGTTCAGTTCTAGTTCAGTTCTAGTTCAGTTCTAGTTCAGTTCTAGTTCAGTTCTAGTTCAGTTCTAGTTCAGTTCTAGTTCAGTTCTAGTTCAGTTCTAGTTCAGTTCTAGTTCAGTTCTAGTTCAGTTCTAGTTCAGTTCTAGTTCAGTTCTAGTTCAGTTCTAGTTCAGTTCTAGTTCAGTTCTAGTTCAGTTCTAGTTCAGTTCTAGTTCAGTTCTAGTTCAGTTCTAGTTCAGTTCTAGTTCAGTTCTAGTTCAGTTCTAGTTCAGTTCTAGTTCAGTTCTAGTTCAGTTCTAGTTCAGTTCTAGTTCAGTTCTAGTTCAGTTCTAGTTTAGTTTTAGTTTAAGTTCAGTTCGAGATTATTACTATAATTTTTTTTATCATCATAACGTTGCAAAACCTTTTCCCAGTTGTAACTGCTAAATTTTACCTCTTCAAAAATTTATCTTTGCAAAAAGGGGGAACTAAGAAGAAATAAACTAAAGCTAATAAAAAGGTTTTTATGTCTAACGCCTACAAAACTTCATCGCAAGAATCTTAAATAGCAGAGGCCACCAAAGAAATTGGAGAAGAAGCATAATGTGTCAGCAGTTATCAACACAAACACATACGTAAAAGAAACGTAACAAAAATTATGCTGTTACAGCACAATTTCATTAGGTTTTTATTTGCTCTACTCTCTTTCCTTGAAGCCGAAAAATAAGAAAATATTTTTTATAAAAAATAAAAAAAATAAAATGTATAGAAAATAATAGATATTTTATATATAGAAATGATATTTACGACATAAACGTGCATAAAATACAATTGCGTTTAAATAGAGTTAGAGTATGAATTAGGGAGGTTACTTTTACTGAAAAGGACGAGGTGTGTATTTATTAAAATTAAAAATTTAAATGAAAATAAAAGTAAATATGATATAAACAATTAATTAAAACTTTTATAGATTACACCAAATATTATAAAATAAAGCTGAAATTAAACAAATTGTTATAAAATATTTTGAAAATTCCTCAAATGATCTTGAAGATATTCCTATAGTTTCATAATGATATGCATATTCAGTCTCATTTCCACTACCACTATACACTACCACCCTATTTCTTATATATTCTTTATATATCAAAAAATTTACCTACATTTTACAACAAATAAAGGTCTTATATTTTGCCTTGCGGTATGTCCTTATAATCCACATATACAAAGTTACAATACAACGACAAAACATCACACAAAAAGGAAAATAACACTAACGAAAGGAATAACATAAAAAAAAAGAAAAAACTCAACGACAACAAAAAATGCTGACACACTTACAACATTATGATATTATGAACTCTTTCTCTCTCTCTCGTTATATCACACAACTACTTCAACATCTTGTATTTACCTCGTCATCGTTATGTTTAACTGTTGTATGTAGTTGTGGAGTTTATTAAAAAATATATGTACATATAATAGTTTAGCCTATACTAAAGGGGCATATAAGCACGTTTATATTTTTCTTCTTTCTTACTTTTTGTGGTATGTATTAAATACAAGTACTTGAGGTTTTTATAACTGTAAGCTAGTTAAATTTGCCTAAAAATAAAAATAGTTTAATGCTGAAAATAATGATCACTTTGGTTTAAGTCTTCTTATCTACAGAGTTTTGTGGAATATTACTTTTGTCAGAATATTCTTTTAGAATATAACTAGTTTCAATTAAGAATATTATTTTCAGCAAGGAGGAAAATTTAAAATTTTTGTAGATTGTTGGTACATATAAATTAGTTTGTAAGGTATTTATGTATATATGCGAGAGGAGTTCTATTATATTTTTATACCCTTCACATAAAACGAAGGGTATAAATAAGTTTGTCGTTTTATACGAAAGTTGTTAAATATATATCCAGGGCCTCAAATTGAAAGATATTTGTGATTGTTATGTTTAAAAATAACTTTTGAGAATATATGTCTGTCCTTCTGTCCGTCATTATGTATGTTGAAATGTATTTTTTGAAGCCTATAGTCCAATAAATATATTTTTCTTTTAACATATATATGGTATATAATCTCGAAAATATTGGTAATAAAATTCAGCAAAATCCGTTTAGGAATGGCGGAGTTATAAACGATTTTATAGAACAGACTTAATAAATTTTCCAATTTTCTTTGCCCAAAATTAATAATATTTTCTATTTTACGTATGTATATACAATAATATATAATAAGTAGTTTTTCTATTGGAAAATTGTGAGATTGAATAATCTACAGGAAGTGTTCTTGACTACTAACCGTTAAGCCTGAGTTTGCATCCCCGGAAATCCTTGTGAATTTTTGTTTTTCCTTAATAAAGTAATAAAATTTTCGTAAAAAAAAAAAATAATAATAATAATATGACAATAATTTTCAGGCACGTTTTGATATGTTTTTTATAAAAAAAGTATTATTTGGATTTGACAAACAAATTTTAAACAATCTACTGCCATTGGTCAAATAAATCTGGTTAAAACAAACACTCTCTTCATTTTAAATTTCAATTACTTAAATTTATTTTACTAGCGAAATGTAGGTCTAAAATTGTTTTATTCCATAAACAAGTATGAGATTTTGTTGCAAAATATTTCTTTGATACTTTATGTTCTTTTATATGTGTTACTAGCACTTTTGGTTATATACTTATATTCATATGTATGTACATTTGTATGTGTTTATATATGTTATTTGTTATTCACCTGCAAGCTTAACAACATGACGATGTAAAGAAAGCTTAAGAGTTATGTAATTTTATTTTTTTAGGAAAATTCTATTTGCTTCACAATAAAAGAAAACAAAAATCCATTTCATATTTTTTGCAGTTACTTTAGTTGTTATTCGGTATTTGTTTGTAATACTTACATGTAAACAAATACATTTTGGACAGGGGTGTAGGGGAAAAATTTTTCGTTAAGAAAGGAAGGAAATTTTAAAAAACACTGTTACAAAATAACAATTTTTATTAACACTCGAAAAACGTTTAAACGTGAGACTGTAGATCATTTTGGACATTACATTACAGTTAAATTTAGATTTATTAAAAAAAAAAAAACTCAAAAAATTATTAAATATTAACTAACGGTTTCCAATAAGTTCTTATTTTTTATTTGGTGCATACTTCTGGGGGCAAAAAATAATAATAATAAAAAATATATGAAGAATCATTCCATAATCAAGTAAGTTCTATAGCAGGGGTTCTCACAAGATCTTGCTTCGCGAACAACTTTTGACAATGCAATTGAAGCACGATTCACTACAACTTTGACTAAGGAGTAAGATCGAAAAAAATCTTAACACACGTTTTACCTCATAACTTTATTCGAAAGCAATATTTAACTTTTTTTTTAATATGTCAGTTATTATTTTTAATGACAACCATGTCGGTTTGTTGTGAGTTTAATCAAAATTAGTGATGAAAAAGAAGTTCGTCCTTCTTTTTCGTCACTCAAATTTTCAAAAAAATCCAAATTGGTCCTACAAAAAATTGGCCAAATAATTAAAGATCTGCCGTCAAACTGTTTCAAATGTTATTAAACAGTATCAGGAGAATTTGACCATTGATAAGAAACCTGATTCGGGAAGAAAAAGAAAGGTCCACATGGTATTTGGAAATTCAAGAATATTGTAAAGAGCTCCAAGCACAGCTAGTAGACAAGGACATTAAAATCAAATTCCATACAAAAATACTAATGTTGTATAATGGAAGATGACGTATATACAGCCAGATTTTTCGAAACTTCCGGGTCAAAATTTTTATGTTGCAAATGCTTTAGGATTTAATTTCCTTAGAAATTCCTAATTAGATTTTATATATGTAAGGATTCTTTCGATCTCACTCCTTGGTTTAAAAATCAGATAAAAGGTTTTTTTTAATTATAAAATTTGTATAGCCCGCATACTTCTCTGCGAAGTAAAAGTTTTGTGTCCTTGAGAAGTCGCATTAATCGAGCATATTTTAATAATATATTTCTACAGGATGTTATTCTATGGTTAACATGAGTTTTTGTATAAAGATATCTTCCCATTTTGAAATAGTCACATGCTTTCAATAGAATTTTTATTTAGAATTCTACATAATATTTACATTAAAAAATTGTGTATTAAAGAATATTTTTCGGGACCCCTTCGCGACCCCCTACGAATGTCCATTTGAGAACCGTTGTTCTATAGCTTTTGTCCAATAAAAAAAAAAATTATTATTATGTTAACAAAAAATGTCTTTAAAATAATGGCATTTTTGAATTTATTATTTAAGAGAAGAAATTATAATAAATTGCAGTTAAATTTGAAAGATATTAATATTTTGTTAAAATGATATTTAATAATATTCTTTTATTATTTCACCTAAGCACAAACAAACATATACGATTGATTCTGGTTTTTCCACTTTCCAAAAAAAAAAAAAAAAAAAAAAAAAAAAAAATCAACAAAAGAGTAAAAAAGTTAAGGATACATTAATACAAACGGTTTTTAAAACCTACACTACCATAGGTAGTTGGGGTATTATGAGTTTATGCTGATGTTTGTAATGCAAAGATAACATTATCGACCTACCATCTTAGAGTATACCGTTCGACTCAGAATCACTTCCTGAGTAAATTTATCGCTGTCCATCCGTCTGACCATATCTCGTTGGGGTAAAATGTGTTAAAAGTGCAATTATTTGAATTTTTAAAATTATTAAAATAATAAAAAAGGGTACTGAATTATAGATAAAATTATGTATCAAAAGCAATAAAAATAATTGATCTAAAATCCGTTCTTTTTTTTTCAAATAAAAAGTTTCTTAAAGAAAAATTTGCCCTTTTACTTCAACAATTTGAAAATTTTGTTATTTTCAAAAATTTTCTTAAAATATTGTCCCAAAAAAAAAAAAAAAAAAAAATTAGGAAATGAAACTTAAGGCGCCCATAGACACATACTGCAGAGAGTTACTACCGATGAACCCTCCTATACGTGTTTGATTGACGATTTTACTACACATTCATCAATCAAAATTTAATTTTTGTGTAAAAAATCGTTTAAAAACTAACTGCCTGTTTCTCTATGTCGAACGAAAAATTCGTTTCGAATAAATGTATAGAACACAAAAACAAAATTTTAAATTTATTTGTTGTTTTCCATACATTTATTCGAAACGAATTTTTCGTTCGACATAGAGAAACAGGCAGTAAAATAATTTGAAATATTTTTTTTAATTTATCTTTTAATTTAAAATAAACAATAAAATTGATAAATGATAAATAAATATATCAAATTCATTCGAAAAAACTGTCTGAGTTCATTTTGAAATCAAAACGATTTTGATTTTTCATACTGCTAAAGCAATAATACTTGTAAATTGCTTTAGCTTATGCAGTATGTGTCTATGGGGTGCTTTAAAATGTTACCAGGTTGTTGGTTTGTTTGTTCGCATAAATAGGGACCCACAGCCATAGAAAATTTTACTAAGTACTAATAAAATTTTTGTTCCTTACTCTAAGTAAGTATTTCAAAGATTTTTATATCACCTTAAAGCTCTTAATAAGGCCACTGGTCTTAGCTCCGGACAATTTTGAGGATTGACCTGTCTTGGTACAAAAACTATATTATTGTTTTAGTACCATTTCAGAGCTTTCTTATCTTAGTGACATGAACCAAAAATATGTGGACACATATTTTTTTGCAAACAGTCTTTGATGTATATTTCGGTATTTGTACAGCCCACTGTAACAAAAGACTTGCCACAACTGCATAAAGCTCGTCATACCAGGAATTTTATAGAAAATTGTATCTTTTTATACCCACCATCAAAAAGATGGAGGGTATATTGATTTTGTCATTCCATGTATAACATGTCGAAGGAATCATTTAAGACCCCACAAAGTATATATTTTATTGGGTCCTGGTTAGATTCTGAGTCGATCTAGCTATGTCCGTCCGTCTGTCCGTCTGTTGAAAGCAGGATAGGGCTCGAACGGGACAACGTAGGGGGACGAAATTTGGCACAAATATGAATCTTATATAAGGTTTATTTGGGATTGAAAATGGGCAAATTCGGTTAATAAACAACAAGTTATGGGCTAAAAACTTGAAACACAGGGTGTCCCTTTCATACTTTTCTGCTGATATTTCTTAAACAAAAGCATGACGATAACAAAATTTTGTATAAACAGTTTGAGGATCGATATAAACTTGGAAAATAAAAATGGGCGTGGTCCGCCCACCTCCTATATAAGGTGAAACTTCAACGAAATTGTGTTCAAATAGTTCAAGGACCAACGTAAACTCGGAAACAAAAAATGGGCGTGGTCCGCCCACTTTACCGCCCCCTCCCATATAACGTAAAATTTGAAAAAGTTGATGGTGGGTATATAGATTCAGCCGGGCCGAATATAACATTCGCGCTTGTTTAATTTAATTTGAAGTTAATTTATAAAAATTTTCCAACAAAATTTGGTTTATTTTTTAATTTTAAAAATATTTGTTAATATGAAAAAGACATTTTTATTTAAAATCGAATAAAATTATGTAGATTTTGCTTGAAATCTCATTTAAACTAGATTTTGTGCTAATGTAAATGGGGTATAAACATATTTGAAATCGGACGATAAACAAAAATTTGCCAAGTGATTATATGTAAAATGTATCCTACTGAGGGCTCTGTTGGGTCTCTCATCCAAAAATAACATTGTACACTGCTCTGCTACGCCTATACCAAAATTTTACGCAAATTCAACCAGCCGATTTAAAGTTACAAATTCATTTCCAGAAATTTTAGATTTTTCCCCACTGTGCATTATACGTTCATGCTTATGTTTAATATGCAGAAAAGTAAAAGTACTTTTTGTATTATAAAGTATAACATTCGAATCAGAACTACTTTCCATATCAATTTAACATTGTCCGTCATTCCGTCCTGATGCCATAATAAAAATTATGATTAAAGTGCAGCTCGCAATTTTAAAAAGAATTTTATGAAATTTGTCACAGTTTGACTCAGAATCACTTTCTGAGTTGTTTTAACGATGTCTATACGTCTGGTTGGACGACTGGCTGGTTTTCTGTCCATGTAAACCTTGTGCACAAAATATAATTTGATGAAATTTGGCGCATATGTCGCATAAAAATAAAAAATAAGCTATATAAAGATAAATAAATTTAATTCTTTTTTATTGTAAACATTTTTATATTTTTAATAAAAAATTCGAATACATGAAATTGTATAAACATTTCTGACTAAAATAATTCATTTCACTATTCTGAAAATTCTGCTTAATTTCAGAATTTTAATTGTAATAAAAATTTTAGTTAAAAGCTCTTTTAAGCCTCTTTTAAGTACGCCTCTGTTTTCGTAATATTTGTGTGTTATTTTTACTATGTCACTTGGGTTTGTTTGGTTTAGGTTTGTTTTACTTTTTTTAGGATTCGTTATTTTGAGTTTTAGGATTTTAGTTGTTTTTGCTTTTGTTATACACAGAATGAGTGTTAAATAAGCAAAGGATGAGATTATGTTTTACAGTTTCTATTTTACTAAAAACAAAAAATATATAAAAGATGTATTTTTCCTAGGAATTATGTTGGCTCTCTGCCAGTTTGTTATGCTGGGGGATTCATTTCAATTTTGTTATAAACGAGAATGTGGTAATATGTTTGAGGTTTTATATTTAGGCGCAAAAATAAATCCTTAAAAAAAGTATACTACGTAGATGATTAGATTAGTAGCAAAAGAAGCATATTTTTAGGGTTTGTTTTAAATAAGTTGTTTTTTTTTTTTTTTTTTTCTTTAATTAAATATAAAGACAAATTTAAAGAGGACAGTGGAAGATTTTAAAAGAAATTTTTAATTAAATAAAAAATTAAAATTGAACAAATATTATTAAAAAAAAAAATAATAATAATAATAAAAATTAAATTTGGGTATAGAAAATTTTGAAATATTTTCGAGGTTGTTGTAAAAAATCGTTTATAACTCCGCCATTTCTAAATGGATTTACCTGAATTTTATTACCAGTATTATCGAGACTATATGTCATTTATATAATGAAAGATAAATGTATTTAGTGGTCTATGGAATTCAAAATATGCATTTCAACAGACATATATTCTCAAAAGTTAATTTTAATCATCACAATCAGGAATATTTTTTTAATTTGAGGCCCTAGATATATAAATTAAAGGTCTTTCGTATAAAATTACAAAATAAAAATAAACCCTTTTTAGGTGAAGAGTTAATAAATGAACAAAATAATTGAATAGCAAATTATTTAATAATTCATGTTTTTTTCTCTTTTCAGTTTTCGTATCAATCGCATAGAATCTCCTATACTAAAATATGATGGTGACTGTGGCGAGTCGTTGACTATTTACGATTCCGATCGTGCTGATCCTGCACGTATTATTAAAACATTCTGTGATACATTTTCCCGGCCCATGGAAAAAGTTGATTTTGTTAGCACTAGTCCCTCACTGTTTGTACAATTCGAATCGAAGACAGGATCATATAGTGGCAGTTCTTTGTATTATTGGGCCCATTATGACTTCTTCAATAATACTCGTTTTGGTGATCCTGTACCCAATACCTTATGTGATGAGGTTATGTATGCCTGGAAACATCCTGGTGGTAAAATACGTTCTCCCATGAACTCCTTAATATTCAAACGTACTGGAGGCTCAGATGTTCGCTGTCAATATAAATTTGTTACTGATCGTCGTCTCTATGCCCGGGCTGTTATTGAAGTGAATTCAGTGATGTTTAAGGAATTACCCTATAATAGTAATGCCTGCACGCGTTGTCATGAGGAACGTGTTGATAAACTGGTTATTTGGGAGGAAAGAGAAAAGTTCCAAAATAATTTGGCTTGTTTTTGTGACAATATACCACGTCCCGTAAGGGTAATCTCCTCGGCAGATCAAATGAATTTGGAGATGATAGTACAAGGACAACATGCCATAACTTCTTATTTCAAAAATCCTAATCCCTTATTTGAAGCTTCTTATGAGTTTGCCCACGGTCCCTTGTGTGGTCCTATTACTTTGGGACCCTCACCTGATGGTGAGTTGGTGTATCCCTTTAAAAAAGCTTTGGCTTTGGTTACTGGACCCATGGGTTCCCAGCCTGAGCATCATTATAGACGTGAAAAATGTATCTGGGAATTAAAGGTGGCCTCACAAAGAGATTTATGGCTTAATTTGGAAAAAGCTCGCTTTGGTGATCGTACCTGTGATAGTGCTAAAATTGAAGTATATTTAGCTGGACGGCTGGAACCTCGTTTTATTATTTGTCCTGAAAATGTATCTTTGGCTCGAGACCTGCCCATACTATCAACAGCCGATTTGGGAGCTTTAGGTACTGATCAAGAGCCTTTACCCGTACTCATACAATATACAGGAGATGGCCAGCCTGGTAAAAATATCTTCCGCTTAGTATGGACTGAATTATTCCATTTACCTCGCAATCCTGATGGCAGTTTGGCTGCTTCTCTCTTACAAGACAATGAATGCAGTTTTAAATGTCCTGGCAATTCGCACATATGTTTACCCCGCCATTTAGTTTGCGATGGCATACAAAATTGTCCTAATGTCTCGCACACCTCCTCAGTAGAAGATCTAACGCAGCATATACAATGGAATTTAGAACAATTTGATATGTGGCATCAACACAAGGATAAGGAACATCTTATGAATGCCATTTTAGATGATGAATCCACTTTGCTGTGTATTAAGGAATACACTAGAAAATTATCTTATGGAGAAATTATATTTTTCTCAACCATCTCTTTGGCGATAATTGTTTTAATAATTTTAATTTTAAGACTTATGTGCAGAGGGTCTACTAAACACAAGGAAGCTTCTATAAGTTATTAAAAATGAGAAGGAGAATAAAATTTAGGAAACATATACTTTAATACATAGACACACGAATTTGTTGAAAATTTTCTAAAAAAAAAAAAAGTTATTTAGTGAATAGAATTCAAATTTTGGGTTTTAATAAAAAAATTTTAATAATAAACTGGAGATAACAGAATACAGATTTTCTTTTACATTCTAGCTAAAAATTTGTCTTGGAAAAATAAACACTTTCACTTGTACTACTATAAAAAACTATAAAATATTTTTTTTTTTTTTTAAACAAAAAACATTAAAAAAACTGGCCCCTATTGAAAACTGATTCTGCTACTAGAAAATCATCTACTCAATCAGAAACTGAAAGTAGTAATAATTTATTAAATATGGTTGGTAAAGGAAAAGAGATGAAAATACTAAAATATAAACTGCTAACCCTGAAACGTATAGAAATTCGAAAGAGACTCGCAAGCATTAAGATAACATTTCGAAAATGTCCGTCTGGATATCTGTCTATCTGTATCTTGATTCTAGTTCAGTTCTAGTTCAGTTCTAGTCGAGTTCTAGTTCAGTTCTAGTTCAGTTCTAGTTCAGTTCTAGTTCAGTTCTAGTTCAGTTCTAGTTCAGTTCTAATTCAGTTCTAGTTCAGTTCTAGTTCAGTTCTAGTTCAGTTCTATTTCAGATCTAGTTCAGTTCTAGTTCAGTTCTAGTTCAGTTCTAGTTCAGTTCTAGTTCAGTTCTAGTTCAGTTCTAGTTCAGTTCTAGTTCAGTTCTAGTTCAGTTCTAGTTCAATTCTAGTTCAGTTCTAGTTCAGTTCTAGTTCAGTTCTAGTTCAGTTCTAGTTCAGTTCTAGTTCAGTTCTAGTTCAGTTCTAGTTCAGTTCTAGTTCAGTTCTAGTCGAGTTCTAGTTCAGTTCTAGTTCAGTTCTAGTTCAGTTCTAGTTCAGTTCTAGTTCAGTTCTAGTTCAGTTCTAGTTCAGTTCTAGTTCAGTTCTAATTCAGTTCTAGTTCAGTTCTAGTTCAGTTCTAGTTCAGTTCTAGTTCAGTTCTATTTCAGATCTAGTTCAGTTCTAGTTCAGTTCTAGTTCAGTTCTAGTTCAGTTCTAATTCAGTTCTAATTCAGTTCTAGTTCAGTTCTAGTTCAGTTCTAGTTCAGTTCTAGTTCAGTTCTAGTTCAGTTCTAGTTCAGTTCTACTTCAGTTATATTTCAAATCTAGTTCATTTTATATCGAATCTAATTTTATCTATTTCGGTTCAACTACATTTGTAGTAAATTTTGTGAGTCAAATGTGTTGAGTCTCTTCCAAGGAAAGCGAAACTTCTTGAAAATCAATAGATGATGGGAATTTATAGAATTATTTTTTTTTAGAAGCTTTGGATTAATTCCTAGCCAACTGTGTTTAATTTTTTACATTTTTAATAAATTTTCTTCCCCGCTGCTGTAATTTTTAAGGAAACAAAAAAACATTTTGGACAAAACAAAAAAAAAAAAATAACTTTTAAAAAGTTAAATTTAGTATTTAATTTCACATATTAATTACGACACTCACAAAGTAATGCATAGAAACAAACTTCCCTTATAGTTAAGTTTCACAACTATTTAACTTTAAATTAAATATTTCACAATAATTTGACAAACAATTAAATAAAAAAACCAAAAATAAAATAAATAATAATAAAAAAACGTTTGACAAAGTGATTTGTAATACACAAATAAAATAATAATTAAGTAAAATAAAAATATATAACAAATAATAATATTTAAATAAAAAAAAAAATAGTAACAAAATTTAAAGAAAAAATGCCATATTTTTTGCACAAAATAAATAAAATAAAAAAGAAAAGAACATATTTTAATAAATAGTTTTTATTGAAAAATAATAATAAATAAATTCTAAAGCAAAATAAAAAAAAAATGTGAAGGAAACCATATTCACACACAAACACAGAAATAATACTGGTATGTATGTAAAAAGCCGAATTCTTCTATTTAAAGAAGAATGACAACAACAAAAATGAATTATTAATTAAAAAAGTAAATTGATATAGAAATATGTATTGTACACTTAGTTTTTAAAAATGAAAAGAAAATAACAGAACAAAAAATTGTAGCTATGTAAACATATACTTTAGTAAATAAATGAAATATTATTGTAATTGTAAGATTGTATGCATTTAGTGACAACAAATAAGTATTGGATATAAAACAAACACAAAAACAAAAAAGGAGAATAAATAGTAAATACCTGAAGAAAATGTATTAAACAAATGATTTTTTAATTAAATTGAAAAAGAATTTAAGGGAAAAGAGGTAAGAAAAATCTATTAAATATATATAAAAAGCCTGATAATTTTAACAAATTTGCTAGTTCTTGAAAATTTTTAAAAAAATTTTGTTATTTATTTTTCCAAAAATTTGGTATTTGTAGAAAATTTTTTAAAAATTGGTATTTAAAGCAAATTTTTAAAACTTTTGCTATTTTTTCGAAAAATTTGCTATTTATAATAATTTTTCCAAAATTTGCTATTTATAGTAAATTTTTCCAAAATTTTACATTTATAGTAATTTTTTCAAATGTGCTATTTATAGTAATTTTTTCAAACGTTTGCTATTTACAGTAATTTTTTAAAAATTTACTATTTTTCTAAAATTTTTTCAAACGTTTGCTGTTTATAGTATATTTTTCCAAAATTTGCCATTTAAAGTAATTTTTTCAAATGTTTGCTATTTATAGTAATTTTTTCAAACGTTTGCTATTTACAGGAATATTTTCAAAATTTACAATTTTTCTAAAATTAGCTGTTTATAGTAATTTTTTCAAACGTTTGCTGTTTATAGTAAATTTTTCCAAGTGTTTAATAATATATTAATACACGAGTCTGCTATTTATAGTAAATTTTTATAAGCGTCTTCTATTTATGGTAAATTTCTCCAATCGTCTTCTATTTATAGTAAATTTTCCAGGCATCTGCTATATATAAAAATTTTGGAAGTATTTGCAATTTATAGTAAATATTCCAATCGTTTGTTATTTATAGTAAAATTTCCAATTTTTAGCTATTTATAGTAAACTTTCCTATTCAAAATAATTTTGTCAAATGTTTGCTATTTATAGTAAAACATAAAAAATTTGATATAAGTAGCAAAAAATTTTTTTTCTTTTTGTTACTTATAGTCAGAGCTTCGAAACAATTCTATTTAGAATTAATTCACGTATAAATTTAATTCAGCTTATAAAAATTTAATTTAGCATTCTTTAAAATCATTCCTCAGAAATTAATTCGTAGGCTTAATTCTTTAGGCTTAACTTTGTATTGAATTAATTCCCTAGAGAATTAATTCCTTAGAGAATGAAAATTCAATTTGAATGATTCAATTTTTTTTAATTCCATTCTATTACAAATTGAATGAAAAATATGAAGAATTAAATCCCTATAAAATTTAATTCAATTGAATGATATATTTTTTTCTTTCATTCCCTTCTACTACAAATTGAATGACATTTTTTTTAAATTCTATTTTTGTATATATTTTGAAAATAAGCATTAAAAGAGTCGATAATCAGTGGTATTTAGCTAAAATCAATACAAAATCAACATGTTACTATCCAGCTAAACTCCACATAAAATAGAAGATGATTGTGCCCAAAATAAACGTTGTAATGAAGCTGCACTTCAGAATTTTAGAGACAAATAATACTCGTAATACGTTCTCTGTGAGATCTAGGGATAAATCCCATGATTCAGAATAACCTAAGTGCATATAACAGATGCAAATTAGGACACGTTCAATATAAAGCTAATAAAAATAATAGATATCTCATACTAAATGTGATGCACGACCGGAAACATGTGTGTACATAAACGTGCCTTACTATAAATCATTTTTAGAATTATATAAGATTTGTATAAAACTAGAACTGAACTAGAACTGAACTAGAACTGAACTAGAACTGAACTAGAACTGAACTAGAACTAAACTGAAATAGAACTGAACTAGAACTGAACTAGAACTAAATTGAAATAGAACTGAACTAGAACTGAACTAGAACTGAACTAGAACTGAACTAGAACTGAACTAGAACTGAACTAGAACTGAACTAGAACTGAACTAGAACTGAACTAGAACTAACCTAGAACTGAACTAGAACTGAACTAGAACTGAACTAGAACTGAACTAGAACTGAACTAGAACTAAACTAGAACTGAACTAGAACTGAACTAGAACTGAACTAGAACTGAACTAGAACTGAACTAGAACTGAACTAGAACTGAACTAGAACTGAACTAGAACTGAACTAGAACTAAACTGAAATAGAACTGAACTAGAACTGAACTAGAACTAAACTGAAATAGAACTGAACTAGAACTGAACTAGAACTGAACTAGAACTGAACTAGAACTAAACTGAAATAGAACTGAACTAGAACTGAACTAGAACTAAACTGAAATAGAACTGAACTAGAACTGAACTAGAACTGAACTAGAACTGAACTAGAACTGAACTAGAACTGAACTAGAACTGAACTAGAACTGAACTAGAACTGAACTAGAACTGAACTAGAACTGAACTAGAACTGAAGTAGAACTGAACTAGAACTGAACTAGAACTGAATTAGAACTGAACTAGAACTGAACTAGAACTGAACTAGAACTAAACTGAAATAGAACTGAACTAGAACTGAACTAGAACTGAACTAGAACTGAACTAGAACTAAACTGCAATAGAACTGAACTAGAACTGAACTAGAACTAAACTGAAATAGAACTGAACTAGAACTGAACTAGAACTGAACTAGAACTGAACTAGAACTGAACTAGAACTGAACTAGAACTGAACTAGAACTGAACTAGAACTGAACTAGAACTGAACTAGAACTGAACTAGAACTGAAGTAGAACTGAACTAGAACTGAACTAGAACTGAACTAGAACTGAAGTAGAACTGAACTAGAACTGAACTAGAACTGAATTAGAACTGAACTAGAACTGAACTAGAACTGAACTAGAACTGAACTAGAACTAAACTGAAATAGAACTGAACTAGAACTGAACTAGAACTAAACTGAAATAGAACTGAACTAGAACTGAACTAGAACTGAACTAGAACTGAACTAGAACTGAACTAGAACTGAACTAGAACTGAACTAGAACTGAACTAGAACTGAACTAGAACTGAACTAGAACTGAACTAGAACTGAACTAGAACTGAACTAGAACTGAATTAGAACTGAACTAGAACTGAACTAGAACTGAACTAGAACTGAACTAGAACTAAACTGAAATAGAACTGAACTAGAACTGAACTAGAACTGAACTAGAACTGAACTAGAACTAAACTGCAATAGAACTGAACTAGAACTGAACTAGAACTGAACTAGAACTGAACTAGAACTGAACTAGAACTGAACTAGAACTGAACTAGAACTGAACTAGAACTGAACTAGAACTGAACTAGAACTGAACTAGAACTGAACTAGAACTGAACTAGAACTGAACTAGAACTGAACTAGAACTGAACTAGAACTGAACTAGAACTGAACTAGAACTGAACTAGAACTGAACTAGAACTGAACTAGAACTGAACTAGAACTGAACTAGAACTGAACTAGAACTGAACTAGAACTGAACTAGAACTGAACTAGAACTGAACTAGAACTGAACTAGAACTGAACTAGAACTGAACTAGAACTGAACTAGAACTGAACTAGAACTGAACTAGAACTGAATTAGAACTGAACTAGAACTGAACTAGAACTGAACTAGAACTGAATTAGAACTGAACTAGAACTGAACTGAACTGGAACTGAACTAGAACTGAACTAGAACTGAACTAGAACTGAACTAGAACTGAACTAGAACTGAACTAGAACTGAACTAGAACTGAACTAGAACTGAACTAGAACTGAAGTAGAACTGAACTAGAACTGAGCTAGAACTGAACTAGAACTGAACTAGAACTGAAGTAGAACTGAAGTAGAACTGAACTAGAACTGAAGTAGAACTGAAGTAGAACTGAACTAGAACTGAACTAGAACTGAAGTAGAACTTGAACTAGAACTGAACTAGAACTGAACTAGAGCTGAACTAGAACTGAACTAGAACTGAACTAGAACTGAACTAGAACTGAACTAGAACTGAACTAGAACTGAACTAGAACTGAACTAAAACTGAACTGGAACTGAACTGGAACTGAACTGGAACTGAACTAGAACTGAACTAGAACTGAACTAGAACTGAACTAGAACTGAACTAGAACTGAACTAGAACTGAACTAGAACTGAACTAGAACTGAACTAGAACTAAACTAGAACTGAACTGGAACTGAACTGGAACTGAACTGGAACTGAACTAGAACTGAACTAGAACTGAACTAGAACTGAATTAGAACTGAACTAGAACTGAAGTAAAGCTGAATTAGAATTGAATAAGAATTAAATAGACCTTAAATATAACTGAATTGGAACTGAGTTAGAACTGAGCTGATTTTGTATTGAATTATAGCTTAAGTTGAACTGATTTTGAATTGAATTAGAATTAGTGTCACATTTGGCAGTTTAAGAACGATAAAAATCCAGTTTTGGAAATATTGTTCTGAAATTATATATTCTGTTGGTAGATAATTACCGCACATTTTTTTCTATTATTTGAAAAGATCGCAAAAAGTCGCAGCCAATATTCTCAAATATAATTTTATAGATATTCTTTTATATAACAATCGTATTTATAAGTTGTAACACGTTGGAACTTTTTAGTTCCATTCCATTTACTAAAAAAATTATTTTATTATATTATGATTTCTTTTAAATAAAAAACGATATTTTCATTATTGATCTTTAACCTAGAAAATTATAATAGAATAATTTGAATACAATAATTATTATTACATGTCGTTCTAATTTGGATAAATGTGACACTGTGCAGCAGCAAGCAATAACAGCTCTAACTGAACTACTCGTATAACTTTTTTAATTTATTATATTTTTAATAATGGTTTTAATATTCTAGTTCAGTTGTGTTCTATGTTATAACAAATTATTACAGTTGTAGAAATTTTCTATAGTACAAACATTTTACCATCTTGATATTATTTATGATTTCAAAATTAATCAATTAATTATAACATTAAGACATTTTATTCTCATTAATATATTGCAATTAGTAACCAATTAAATATGTATATGTACAATTTCATTTTTATTACAGCAAGATTATAATCTTTAGAAGGAATAATTCAATAAGGATTTTTTTGCTTTTTTATTTCTTCAATACCCAACAATTAACTAGTGTGAATATAACTTTACAACATGAAACTACAATTTATTAATATTATTTTTCAATCAATTGTAAAAATAACTTACTTTTATTCCTTAATATTGGGCTTAGTGCCGGGAAAGTTAGATTGGCTAAATCATACATTTAAAGTTTCAAAATCATATCTTATCTACAGTGCTTTCATACAAATTACTGCATTATTAATTACCCCACTGACATCACCGTTTGTACAGCAAAAAAATAATTATATGAGTAATAAACCTGTCCTGCAATGGACCTATGGAGTAGGTAAATTGACCAGAGTTGCTACAATTGTTATAATCAGTGCTAAAATATGGCAAAAAAGGCAAGAATTTATGAAATTGTGTGACTTGTATGATGGAATTTTAACGAAATATAAATATTTTCATAAACATTTTCGTCCAAACATTGAAGTAGCTCTAAAGAAGGAGGAAAGGCATTTGAAAAAGTTCTTTATTTATAAATTTTTCTCTTTGCATTTACATGCCCTGGCCATTGCCGGCATGTATGTACAAATGCAAGATAATCCAGGTGTGGGATATTTTATAATGGTTATATTTAATCTACTGCAAGGCTTTTATCTTTTGACTCCTAACTTACAATTCATGTTAATGTTATATCAAATTAGTTTACAGTTTTCCTACATTAATCTATCACTGTTGCATTTACGTGGTAAAAATTTCAATACAAAATATTTATTCAACTGCTATTTAATAATATATAAAATGCATATGGAATGTTTGCAAATCTCACGATTATTTTTCGAGGCCAGTCAGACGACAACATTTTTTATGCTAATGAAAATTTTTACTACCAATATCATATTGCTGTATCATGCGGTCTTGGTGCTAATGAGTAAATTACATTCAGGCGGTACGAGTAATTTTATGGGTGTTGTGTGTATAATAAACTTTTATTGGGATAGTTTATTGGTAACAAGTGCTATTGATCATGCTTTAGTTTCATGTAATCGAGCTGCAGATATATTGCAAGCAACTTGCTTTGTGTCGACATCAGAAGATGATATTAAGAATTTTAAAAAACTAGCGCAATTGGTAAGTAGTAATATTATTTATAGAATATTTTAAATATTTTGAGTATTTAAGAAAGAATATAGTATATGAAAAATATTTTAAACATTAATTTAATAGTGAGATCGAAAAAATCTTAACACACATTTTGCCTCATAACTTTTTTCGGAATCAATATTCAAAATTTTTTGATCTAGTTATCATGGAAAAATACTAATACAGTTATTATTTTTAATAACAAGCATGTTAATTTGTTGTGATTTTCATCAAAATAAGTGACGAAAAAGATTTACGTCCTACAAGTTGTTAAAAAATTTCAAAAAATTCAAATAGGTCTTACAAATAATTGGCCACAGAATTAAATGTCGTCCGTAAAACCGTTTTTAATGTTATTAAACAGTATCAGGAGAATTTGACTATTGATGTGAAACCTAGTTCGGTAAGAAAAAAGGACCACATGATATTGGGAAGGCCAGAAAATTGAAGGGATATTGAAAGGAACTCCAAACACATCTGGTAGAAAATCAGCTCAGTTTTCTCAGTGCTTCGACTATTTGGTGCGAAAATTTAAAGCTAATGGGAAAGTTGATAACATATAAAGTTCAAAAAATTCCAAACTGGAATTCTGCAAAAAAAAATACAAGCCAAAAATAGGACTCGGAATTTAAAACTAAATTTCATAAAAAAAATACTCAAGCTGTATAATTGACGAAGAAACGTAGGTGCTTGCAGAACCTTCGCAGTTTGTGTCTCAAAAATTGTTATTGCTAATGCTCGAAGCAATGTTGGAGATAAGTTTAAGACCCAAAAGCAGCAAAAATTTCTTACAAAATTCATGGTATGACAAGCTTTTTGCAGTTGCGGCAAAACAGGAAAGTCATTTGATACATTAGGATCTATAAATACCAAAATATGCATAAAGGAATATTTGCAAAAAAGACTTCTTCTTTTCTTAAGAAAGCACAACGTGTCCACATATTTTTGGACCCATTTGGTATCATGTCACTACGGTAAGAAAGCTCTGGAGTGGTACCAAATCAATAACATAGTTTTAGTACCAAGAGAGGTCAATTTTCAAAATTGTCCATGTCTTAGACCAGTGGAAAGATATTGAGTTCTTGTGAAAATTTAATTCAAGAGCACAAAAAAGGTGTCCCAAAATACCGAAGATTTTAACAGAAGATGTGCACACTGTTCCAAAAAAGTGACTGAAGCAACTATCAAATCTCCAAAGAAAGGGTTTTCAAAACTGGTCCAAAATTTTATAATTAGTGGTTAGAACCATAAAAGTTATATATTTCTGTGATCTGTGCTAAATTATAATATTTATATGTTAAGCTAATATTATATATGTTAAGATTTTTTCGATCTCACTCCTTATATTTCGTATAAAGGCCAAAGTCTTTTTCTATAAATATTTCAAGGAAAGAAATTTTATAAAATCTTTTGCTTAAAAGGAATATACACGTATTTAGTCTTCATGAAAATATAAGACTATAGCTAGGTCCGTCTGTTAAAAGCATGATAAGCCTAGGGACGGATTAAATATTCCTCTTTGGTCAAAAAATATCTTCGTCAGTCTTTACTCCACTTCATATTACTTTGCTAATATCTTATTTAAATTCATATTTGAATTCTTTACTAATACAATTGCAAAATGATTAAAAAAAAAGTTTGCAGGAATTGCAAGAAAAAATATTGATATGTTCATAATTTTTCACCTCAATCACATGAGAGCATGGTCTTAAGGGAAAGTCATGGACTCGTGTCTGGTCACATATTCTTGCCATTTTTTATTCAGAGCTCTTTTCATATTGATCAATTGTGGTCAGCATAGGTTTCTCGTTGTCGTTTCACCCTGTTTTAGCAGTGCACAATAAAACCCATTAAATACAGATCATTACTTGGTAGCCACGGCATCGATTTTCCTGTTCCAGGCTTTCGATTATTATAATGGTTCCCCTTTTTATTGTTCATAACAATTCGATGCTTTCGGATAAATTCAAACATCAAAGACCCCAAAACGATCTAAATATGTCCATCCATCTATCCGTCTGCTGAAAGCAGGAAAAGGCTAAAATAGCAGCTTTTAGAAGTTTATACAAATAGTTTAAGGATCGATGCACAGTGGTCCCAAAACGAAATTTTTTCGAAATAATTCTGTAACTTTAGAACTGCTGGATGTATTTAAATGAAATTTCACATGGACAATCCTGAGTTGTATGCCAATTGATTTGGAGGAGGATAGGTTCTTAGCAAGTCTGGGGGACGGGGGGTGGACCTCAAAATTTGGTCACTTCGAGTATGAAAATTTTTTAAAAAATCGCCAAAATTTGATTTATGATTTGACTGAAAAAAATTTTTTTCGCATAGATACAAAAAATATGCTTACATGTGTGGGTTATTTCTTTTACTTTAACAGATATTTGGACCAAAGTAAAATTTTTACCCATTTTTGGACATGTTTTTTTTACGTTTTTTGAACTTGGCGGGCTCAATTTGAGCCCTATAATTTTTCTAAAATATTCTATGGATTCTATACAAAATTCTAAACAATCATCTTGCAATGATCATATACCTGTGTGGTTTAGATAAAAAGTTATATTAATTTGAATTAGAAAATTTGAAATAAATTGTGATTTTTTTCAAAAATGTGATAACATTTTTATACCCTACACCACCATAGGTGGGGAGGGTATAATGCGTTTGTGCTGATGTTTGTAACACCCAAAAATATTGGTCTAAGACCCACCTTAATTTATACCAATCGGCTTAAAATCACTTTCTGAGTCGATTTAACGACGTCCGTCCGTCTGACCGACGAAGCCTATTGAAATTGGTTATGATCGGTCCATTATTTCACCTAGCCCCCATACAAATGTCCTCCCGAAAAGGATTTAACGATCATAAATCCCTTAAATATAGCAATATTTTAATGAAATTTGGCACATATAAGTTCCATATAAGTTTAAATAAGTGTGCCGATTATTAAAAAGATCGGTCCATAATTAACCATAGCTCCCATATAAACCCCTCTTCCGAAAATCACCTTAAAGGGCATAAATCCCATTAAAATGTTAATATCAAGTTAATATTCGACACAAATAAGTTTTATATGAACATAAATAATGGTGCCAAATTTAACAAAGATTGGTCCATAATTTCCCATAGCTCCCATATAAGTCTCTCTTTCGGGAATCAGCCAAAAGTGATTAAATTCATATAACTGTCAGCATCGACGTAATATTCTGTATTCGTATGTTTTATTTTACACTTAAGAGTATGGGTCCACATTTGGCTCCAAGTCTAACAAAAGACCCCTCCCCGATTTCAATGGTGTAGGGTATTATATGGTCGGGCTTGACCGACTATATCTTTTTCTCTCGTTTTACTTTAAAATCCATTATTTTCCTCTGGACCATACATTATTTTTTCATGTTTCTAAGAATACTTAACATAAATGCATGTAAAACAAATCCGAGGGCTGTTGGGGTAACAGTTTCCGCGCTAGCCCTATCAGAATTTCGTTAATTTTAATTTTTGTGTTTTTAGTTTTTTTGTAGAGCACAAAAATGTCAAAGATGATATTAAAATAAAAATAACTTGTAAACTTACCTCCATATGTTAGCTAAACACATAAACAAAAAATATTTAATAAGCCAGGCCTCCTATAACGACAGGGTAACCATTTTACTGAAAAAAGTAAATTTTTGAAGCAAGTTTTCCCCGAACTGGAATTTTGGGATTTCAAAGTAAGAAAATGGTAATCTATTTATTTTCTTCTTTTAATGACAATTTTTTTTATATTATATTAAAATTCCACAATGATAGTTTAACTAATGTAGATTTTATTTAAGTTCAAATATTAATAATTTTTTTTGAAAAATAACACTAAATACACAAAATTTTCATTTTTTGATCAATTCAATGAAAAAATTTAGTTGGAATACTTTATTATTTATATAATATTATTTTTCAAGTAATAACCTTTCCAACGATATCCAATACTTGCGCAAATACTTTACACAATCGTTTAAAAACTAACTGAAACTTTACCTCCTTCCACAAAATTTGCACATTTTCCTTCAATTTCTATGGTAAATGTGTGCTGAAGCATTCTATATACAAAGTGCGATGTAAACTTGGAAACTTCAATGTCTATCTCCCATATAAGACGCAACATAAACAGAACAAACATCTGAACAAAAAGTTGCAGATGGTGTGTGTATATAAATTCGGCCAAGACGAATATAGTTATATTATCTCTTCCCATTTACATACGCATTACTCATTGTCAAACTCCGCAAAGTTTCAAAGTTATTATTTGTTCAATCATTTCTTTTGGCCACATTAAAGTACATAAATACGTAAATAATTACTTATGTATCTAACATAATAAACAATCAATAATTATTTATTTGTTCCCTTTAGACTATATTACTATAATATTATTACAAATTACTTAATGAAAAAGGTTATTTTCAGTACCTAAATAATTATATTTCATAATTCACTTCAATAATCATCAGCCAGTATAAAAATGACATTACAAGATGTCACATCATTTAATAGAAATTCTTTATAATTGTTTTATCAAAGTCACGTATTATTATTCCTTAATATTGGGCATAATACCGGGTACATTTGATTGGCATAAACATACATTCAATGTTTCAAAATTTTACCTCATTTACAGTGTTTTAATACAATTATTATTGAGTATAATACCGCTGATGTATTTTTTTATGCCACAACAAAATAACTACATGTATAATAAACCCATTTTACAGTGGACCTATATTGTGGCTAAATTAGCCATGGTTTCAACGGTGGTGGTTATAAGCTTGAAAATATGGCAAAAAAGGCAAAGTTTTATGGATTTGTGTAATGTGTACAAGAGATTTTTGGCCAAGTATCAGCACTTCTATCAATATTTTAGGCTAAACATTAACGAGGATTTAAAAAAGCAAGAGCATTTTTTAAAAAAGTTTCTAATTTATAAATTTCTCTCCCTACACCTGCATACATTTGCCATAACCAGCATGTATTTACAATTGCAGGAAAATCCGAATTTGATTTATATTATTGTGATCGGCCTTAATATGTTGCAAAGTTTTTATCTGCTAACAGCTAATTTACAATTTGTGTTAATTTTATGTCAAATGAGTTTACATTTTTCCTTTATTAATCAATCGTTAAAATTTTTAAGGGATCGAAATTTGCCTATTAAAAATTTACTTAATTATTATTTGATGTTGTATGAAATGCATATGGAGAGTCTCCAATTATCGCGTTTATTTTTTAAAGCCAGTGAAACAGTGACTGTTTTTATGTTGTTGAGAATTTTTACGACCAATATTATATTGCTGTATCATGCTGTCTTAATGTTGATGAGCAATTTACATTCGGATGGTACCAGCAATTTGGTGGGTACATTGATCATAGTAAATTTCTATTGGGACAGTTTATTGGTGACTGCAATCATTGATCATGCTGTGACTTCCGCTAATAGAGCCGGGGAAATATTGCAAGGAACATGGTTTGAATTGAGGCGAGGAGATGATGTTAATATTGTTAAACAATTATCGCAATTGGTAAGTGAAGAAAATTATAATTTTCATTTATCAAAAATATAAAAATATTGATAGTAAATTTCAATTTATAAGTTTCTCTTCTCCTCAAATTAATCCTCAATTAAAAAAAAAAATTACTAAAATCAAAATAAAAAACTTGGCCAAATACCCTAAATTGAGCCCCTATAGTTCCGATCCTGAGTCGATTAGAAGTAAACTGTGTAATATTTGGAAAAACAATAAGGAAAACAGTGTTTGTGTGTTTTTTGTATGAAAGCAACTGGTGGTTTTTCACAAAAAATTTTATTTTAAAAATCGGGCTATATATGTGTACGATTTTTTTTTCCAGGATATTAAAGAAGACAATATGTATCATCTTTCAAAAAAATATAAAAAACCTGTAACATTTGAACCTGAACATTATTGTAAGGAGTGAGATAGAAAAAATCTTAACACACATTTTGCCTCGTAACTTTTTTCGGAATCAATATTCAAAATTTTTTTTCATCTAGTTATCAAGGAAAATACTTCAGTTATTATTTTTAATAACAATCATGTTAATTTGTCCTTATTTTCATCAAAATAAGTGACGAAAAAGATTTACGTCCTACAAGTTATTAAAAAAATTTCAAAAAATCCAAGTAGGTCTTACAAATAATTGGCCACAGAATTAAATGTCGTTCGTAAAACCGTTTCTAATGTTATTAAACAGTATCAGGAGAATTTGACTATTAATGTGAAACCTAGTTCGGTAAGAAAAAAGGACCACATGATATTGGGAAGGCCAGAAAATTGAAGGCATATTGAAAGGAACTCCAAACACATCTGGTAGAAAATCAGCTCAGTTTTCTCAGTGCTTCGACTATTTGGTGCGAAAATTTAAAGCTAATGGGAAAGTTGATAACATATAAAGTTCAAAAAATTCCAAACTGGAATCCTGCAAAAAAAAAAAATTACAAGCCAAAAATAGGACTCGGAATTTAAAACCAAATTTCATACAAAAATACTCAAGCTGTATAATTGACGAAGAAACGTAGGTGCTGACAGAATCTTCGCAGCTTGTGTCTCAAAAATTTTTATTGCTAATGCTCGAACCAATGTTGGAAATAAGTTTAAGACCCAAAAGAAGCAAAAATTTCTTACAAAATTCATGGTATGACAAGCTTTTTGCAGTTGCGGCAAAACAGGAAAGTCATTTGATACATTCGGATCTATAAATACCAAAATATGCATAAAGGAATATTTGCAAAAAAGACTTCTTCTTTTGTTAAGAAAGCACATCGTGTCCACATATTTTTGGACCCATTTGGTATCATGTCACTACGGTAAGAAAGCTCTGGAGTGGTACCAAATCAATAACATAGTTTAAGTACCAAAAGAGGTCAATTTTCAAAATTGTCCATAGCTTAGACCAGTGGAGAGATATTGAGCTCCTGTGAAAAGTGAATTCAAGAGCACAAAAAAGGTGTCCCAAAATACCGAAGATTTTAACAGAAGATGTGCACACTGTTCCAAAATCTCTAAAAAAAGGGTTTTCAAAAATGGTCCACAATTTTATAATTAGTGGTTAGAACCATACAAATTATATATTTCTGTGATCTGTGCTAAATTATCAAATTATTAAAAAGTAATGAAAACTCTAAGATCAACCGTTTTCAAGTTATTGAATATTATGTATGTTAAGAATTTTTCGATCTCACTCCTTATATGAGGGCAATTAAAAAAACGAGATAGAAAGATATAGTCGGCCCAGCCCGACAATATGATACTCTACACCAGGGGTTCTCACAAGAAAACCCCTGGTGTAGTGCCAAAAGGTGGTCGCTTATAAAAGCGGTCGCAATAAAAGCGGGACCCACTACAACTCTAATTTACAAATCAGAAAAAATGTAAAGTAATTTTAAAAAAAGATATTAATAATTTCGACATTGTTTTTCTTGAATATTAAGATATTTTTTCGTTTAATAAATCTAATATTATTTTCTGCGTCCACTAAAGATCGAATCTCTGTTTTAAGGGACATAAAAATATATTTTGAAGAACAATTTTTTAATATTTTTAGGGCTTCGGAGCCAACAAGCGGATAAACTTTGCTATGTTTCAACTATTTAAAATGCTTTTAAATATGTTGATTCAAAATTAAATTCAACGAATATTAACATTGAAAAGACTTTCTGTCTCTAAATTGTAAAGTTGCTTAAGCAAATTTTCTTTATATAGCAGGGAAACTTGAAATGAATCAATCAATGAAATAAAAGCTTTGTGTACTGAAAACGATTTTATATAAAGTTATTGGCATAATATATTTTTATTTATATTTTTATAAAATAAAAGTAGAAATTCATGTGTATAAACTATAGTTTCATCAAATTTAAGTAAACTACTGTGTCATTGGACAGTAGTATCCCATAGATAAAATTTTGTAGGAAGACCCCTCAAACGATGCGTAAAAATTAGCTTAATATGGGAAAAATATTAAAAAATTTTAAATTGATCTTCAGTTCCCTACCAGCGATTGAAAGTCACGGGTCTAAAACATTTCGTCCAATAAATTGTATTGTGTTGTGCCTTGAAATTGGTATCAACAAATTCGTAATTTTTAGCCAATTATAAAAAAAAAATATTTTAGAAAATTTTAGCAAAAATTTTGGTTCATAAACCGAAATTTTTGTACATCATGTAAAAAAAAAATCGATGTTTTTCTTAAAAAAATGGATAAGAATTTAATAATTTTGTTCCCTTTATGGCTAAAATTTTAAAAATTGCATTGTAGTAATAGGTACTGTTAATAATATATGATTTTTTAAATTTTTCCAAAAAAAAATTGTTCATCAAAATGCCTTAAAAAAGCTACTAGCGAAACAAAATCCAACGGAAAAAATTTTTTAAAAAATATTTTTTCCATTACCAACATAAAATTACGAATTTTTGATCCCATTTCGATTAAAAAATCTAAACTTTTTTTTTTTTGACCAAAATATATGGGACCCACGAGCCAAGCAAATTTTTACGCATCGTTTGAGGGGTCTTCATATATCGAAAACTCGAAAAAGACCTTCCTCGGGACACTCTATTGGACAGCATTACTTTCTTCGTTTGATCATTGTTGTCTTTATCAACCATAATATTTTCAATCAAAGGTTCCTTCATTAGCAGTTTCTAAAAATAACTCATTTTAGAAAAAACTTTACGTTTGTCTTTAAATTGGATATATTTTGTAAAAAGATATATTTCCATCTTTAAATAGTTTCATGCTTTTATTGGAATTTTCATTTGAATTTCTAAATAATATTTATATTAAAAAATTGTATGTTTAAGAATATTTTTCAGGAACTCTTCGCGACCCCCAGGAATGTCCTTACGGACCCCTTGTGAGAACCGTTGCTCTACACCATCATGTATTTGCATCATAATTCAGGGAGGGGTCTATTAGACCTAATAATATTAGAATATTACGTTAATACTACATTTATAGGAACTTAAGCACTTTAGGGTGATTTCCGAAAGTGGTTTTATATGGAAAATATGATAAATTATGGATCGAACCTCATAAAATTTGGCACTTTGATTTCTATTTAAAAAAAACTGATCTGTATCAAATATTAACTTGAAACTGATATTTTTATGGGATTTAGGCAAGTTAAAGTGATTTTTGGAAGAGGGATTATATGGCAGCTATAGTAAGTTATGAACCAATATTGACGAAATTTGATTGTTAATTATACAAAACCTTTTTTGCACCGAATTTCATTAAAATCTTGTTATATTTAAGACATTTATGATCATTTAACCTCTATTCCAAAAGAACATTTGTATGGGAGCTGGACGGACGTACGTTACAAATAGCATAGTAACCTTGCATGGTATAGAAATAATGTAATACTTATATTATTTCTTTTCAAAAACTATTAATTAAATAATAAATTTTCATTATGTTAATTAATTATCATAGATAATATCTTTACTACAACAGCAATTAAGTAAGCACTTGTACTGACCATAACAAATTTACAATTCAAAATTCTTAGTACTAAAATGACATTACAATATGTCACCACAATTACAAGAAAATTTACATAAATTGATTATAAAAATTACTTACTATTATTCTATAATACTGGGTATATTACCTGGATTATATGATTTCTCAGTACAAACACTAAAAGCAAAAAAATTATATCTGCTCTATAGTGTTCTCATACAAATGATATTTTTAGCCATAACACCTTTTACCTCGCCTCACGTTCAGCAGGAAAATAATTACTTGGACAATATACCCATATTACCATGGATCTATTTGGCAGGTAGAATGGCTAGAGTATTAACCATTGTGGTAATAAGTGGCCAAGTATGGCTAAAAAGGAAAGATCTAATATTTATATATGACAAATATAAAATATTCTTGGGGAAGTATCACTTAATTTATAAATACTTTCGTCCAAATATAGAGCCAGTTTTAGAGAAAGAAGAACAACGCATACACAAATTAATGCTCTATAAATTTGTTTCTTTGCATCTAAAATCTTTGGCCATGCGAAGTATATTTTTGCAAATTCAAGAGCAACCAGGTTTGGCTTATTTTATAATGGTTTTTCTAAACTTTGTGCAATCGTTTTATCTTCTTGTGGCTAATTTACAATTTATGCTGATTTTATGTGAACTGCATTTATATTTCGTTTTTATCAATCAATCATTGAAATTATTAAAGTGGAAAGGATTTCCCTTGAAGGATTTATTAAAATATTATATGATTCTCTATGAAATGTTTGTGGAGTGTTTCACATTAACTCGTATCTGTTTAAAAGCCTGTAATGCTGTCACATTTTTTATGCTCATCAAAATATTCTTAACCAATGTAATAATTTTATATCAAGCTGTTTTAGTAATGATGAGTAATATACGTTCGGATATCTATGTCAGTGTGGTGGGCATATTGTGTATAGTAAATTTTTATTGGGACAGTTTTTTAAACATAGTGGCTATAGATAATATTATAGTGTCTTGCAATCAAACGGCAGATATATTAAAGGATACTTGGATAACATTAGAGGACGATGAAGATTTGGAAGTATATGAAAAGTTAACACAAGTGGTAAGATTAAAAAAACGAACATAATAACATTCAAATAGCTAAAAAGATCTAGTGAGTAAAGTTTTAATTTGTGATATATTTTTTATCCATGTTCCAAAAAGAAGAATAAAACTAAAATAAAATGTATTTTTTTTTTTTTTTTTTTTTTGTTAAGTAAAAATTAAAAAATTTTCTTATACTAAAAATTTTGCAAAAAATTTAATTAAAATCCAAATTACAATATAAACTCGATAATCCGGATTATTTGGTAATCAGGACGGCATTTCCCCACTCAGTGCATACTCTATAATCCGGATTGATAACAACTATGTAATCCGGATTTAACATAAATAGTCATATTTATACCCTACACCACCATAGGTGGGGAGGGTATTATGCGTTTGTGCTGATGTTTGTATCACCCAAAAATATTGGTCTAAGACCCACCTTAATTTATACCAATTGGCTAAGAATCACTTTCTGAGTCGATTTAACGATGTCCGTCCGTCCGTCTGTCTGTCCGTCTGACCGTCTGTCCGTCCATGTAAATCTTGTAATCAAACTACAGGTCGCAATTTTGAACCAAAATGTATGAAATTTGATACACAGCTTTCCTTTGGTCCAGGGACAAAGCCTATTGAAATTGGTTATGATCGGTCTATTATTTCACCTAGCCCCCATACAAATGTCCTCCCGGAAAAGGGTTTAACGATCATATATCCCTTAAATATAGCAATATTTTAATGAAATTTGGCACATATAAGTTTCATATAAGTCCAAATGTGGCGATTTTTAAAAAGATCGGTCCATAATTACCCATAGTTCCCATATAAACCCCTTTTCAGAAAATCACTTAACGGGCATAAGTCCCATTAAAATGTTAGTATCAAGTTAATATTCGACACAAATAAGTTTTATATGAACATAAATGATAGTGCCAAATTTTATAAAGATTGGTCCATAATTTACCATAGCTCCCATATAAGGCCTCATTTCGGGAATCACCCAAAAGTGAATAAATTCATGTAAATGTCAGCATCAACGTAATATTCTGAATTCGTATGTTTTATTTTACACTTATCGGTCCACATTTGACTCCAAGTCTAATAAAGGACCCCTCCCCGAATTATACCGTACACAATGGTGTAGTGTATCATATGGTCGGGCTTGACCGACTATATCTTTTTCTCTCGTTTTATTTAGATTTAAGTATATCTTGAAAAATATAATAAAAATTATGATGTAAGAGTTGATTGTAATTGAATTCATTAATTTTAAGTTAAGTATTATTCCAATTTTTTTCAGCGAAAGAATAAAATTAACATAACTATAACTCCTATCTCCTGTGAAAATATTTACAATATTAGTGTTCTCTCAGCATTACGTACAATAAACTTTTTAAATATTTTAGTTACCAGTTTCTTACATCCTACTTTAACATTCAAAGGTTCAAAAACTAACAAATTATTTTTATTGTTATATATTAGTAGAGAAGAATGTGACCAATAATACATCTTTAATTACGTTTTTGAAAGTTAATTATTTTTACAAAAAAATTCAGAGTAATATAATAACGAAAAGTACTACAAAGTATTCTCTTATGGGTTTTCATTCACCATATTAGAAGAAAGTTTCCCTCTTCAATTCTTACGCACATAGGACCATGTATCTTTAATTTCATATTTCTAGGTTCAATTTTGTAGAAAATTTAAAAAGTACCAAAAACTCCCTCTATTGAATTCTTACCTACATAGGACCATGTATCTTTAATTTCATATTTCTAGGTTCAATTTTGTAGAAAATTCAAAAAGTATCATTGACAAAACGAAAAAGTACCAAAAAGTCCCTCTCATTTTTCCTTATCCACATAGGACCATGTGTCTTTAATTCATGTTTTCTGGTTCAATTTTGTATAAAATTCAAAAAGTACCATTACAAGAATGAAAAAGTACCACAAATCCCCCTCTTGTGAATTCTTAATCGCTTAGTTTAAGTTTAATATAATAATGAATGCATTATTTAATTTAAATAAAATTTAATTTCTCGATTTTACCCCCTTTTTGGTACCTTTTTATTCCCCCTGAATGTAACAAAGATTGTATTTCAATGAATTTCTAAATTGTATATGTATGTGTCAGTAAAAAGAAAAAAATATTTTGGGAAAAAAGTACCAAAAACAGTTACGGTTTCTACCCCTTAAACGTTCCCATTTTTAAAAAGTACCAAACTTGTATTCATCAATTTTTGATAAGGTACTAATTTGATGTACATTTTATTTCTATGCTTATTGGGTTAATAGATAGATAGATTGCCAAAAAAAGTACCAAATTACTGTTTTTACCCGTTTTCTCCCTAAAAGAGCCGAATTTCAAAAAAGTACCAGTTTTTAAAGTTATTTTTTAAATGAGTAACGATAACTATTCAACATTTTTTGTATCTCTATTAGTTTAGGATATATAAGGTTACCGATTTTACCCTTTTTTACCCCCTAAACATTTGAATTTTCAAAAATCCCGTCCTAGTGGATCTATTTGGTGAGATGATGAATCAGTCAGTCAGTAACGTTACTCTGTTATATATATAGATATAAATAAATCTATGAGATAAATTGAGTAATTGAACACTTATTTTCATTGGCTTAATTATTTTAAAATTCATATTAATAATTTAATTGAAATTTTTTAAAATATTTTTTCTGTGTATTTACAAAATTTTGACAAATATCTAAATGTTAATCATACAAGTAAAATTTGAAGTGCTCAAAGTGTTTTATTATTTTGAAGATTTGCAATTTTTATATCTAAAAACTACGTTTATTACATCACATTTTGATATATTGTGGTCATTGGAAACCATACTTTATTTTTGACCCCCACTGTATATAATAAATTATGTCTTTTTAAATTAATTAAAATTATTATCATTATGTCAATTATTTTATCATAGATAAAAATCTTTACTACAACAGCAATTAGTTAACTCTTATTACCCTTAAGAAAACTTCTTCACAGGATAATTAAAATTTATAAATTCTTAGTATCAAAATGACATTCCAATATGTCACAACATATACAAAAAAACTTATATAAATTTGTAATAAAAATTACTTACCATTATTCAATAATATTGGGTATATTACCGGGTTTATATGATTATTCAGCACAAACATTTAATGCAAAAAAATTATATTTACTCTATAGTGCTCTTATACAAATAATATTTTTAGCCATAACACCTTTTACCTCGCCTTTTGTTCAGCAAGAAAACTATTACATGGACGATAAACCCATATTACAATGGATCTATTTGGTGGGTAGAGTGGCTAGAGTATTAACCATTGTGATAATAAGTGGCAAAGTATGGTTAAAAAGGCAAGGTCTAATATTAATATATGAGAAATATAAACGATTTTTGGATAAGTATCATATATTCCACAAACACTTTCGCCCAAATATTGAGCGGGCTTTAGAGCAAGAAGAAAAACGCATATACAAATTAATGCTTTATAAATTTATTTCTCTGCATTTAAACTCTCTAGTTATCCAGAGTATATTTTTGCAAATTCAAGAGAAACCTAGACTGGCTTATTATATAATGGTTTCTCTGAACTTAATGCAAACTTTTTATCTTCTAGTGGCTAATTTACAATTTATGCTGATATTATGTGAACTTTATTTAAATTTCGTATTCATCAATAAATCTTTGAAATTATTAAAGAAGAAAAGATTTCCCCAGCAGGATTTATTCAAATATTATATGATTTTTTATGAAATGTTTGTAGAGTGTTTCGAATTATCTCGTATGTGTTTAAAAGCCTGTAATGCTGTCACACTTTTTATGCTCATAAAAATGTTCACTACTAATGTGATAATTTTATATCATGCTGTTTTGGTAATAATGAGCAATATACGTTCAGATAATTATGTCAGTGTGGTGGGCACAATGTGTATAGTGAATTTTTATTGGGACAGTTTTTTAATCACAGTGGGCATAGATAATGTCTTAGTGTCTTGCAATCGAACGGCAGATGTAATAAAAGAAACTTGGATAACCTTGGAGGAGGTGCAGGATTTACAGTTGTATGGGAAGTTGACACAAGTGGTAAGAAGACAAATAACTAGTCTTTATTATTAGTTTTTTATAGGAAATTGTTGATAAATATCTTCTTTATAGGAAATTTTTGCTAAATTTCCTTTATATAAGAAATTTTCGATAAATTTTCTTTTTATAGGAATTTTTCGATAAATTTTCTTTTTATAGGAATTTGTCGATAAATTTAATTTTTATAGGAAATTTTCGATAAATTCCCTTTTCTTATTGAAATTTTCGATAAATTTTCCTTTTTTTATAGGAAATTTTCGATAAATTTCCTTTTTTATAGGAAATTTTGGATAAATGTCCTATTTTTATAGAAAGTATTCGTTAAATTTCCCTTTTTTATAGGAAATTTTCGAAAATTTTCCTTTTTATAGAAAAATTTCGATAAATTTCCTTTTTATAGGAAATTTTCGATAAGTATGCTTTTTATAGGAAATTTTCGATAAATTTCCTTTTTATAGGAAATTGTTTTTATAGGAATTTTTCAATAAATTTAATTTTTATAGGAAATTTTCGATAAATTCCCTTTTCTTATTGAAATTTTCGATAAATTTTCCTTTTTTTATAGGAAATTTTCGATAAATTTCCATTTTTATAGGAAATTTTCGATAAATGTCCTATTTTTATAGGAAGTATTCGTTAAATTTCCCTTTTTATAGGAAATTTTCGATAAATTTCCTTTGTATATGATAAGTTTCCTTTTTATAGAAAAATTTCGATAAATATCCTTTTTATAGGAAATTTTCGATAAATATGCTTTTTATAGGAAATTTTCGATAAATTTTCTTTTTTTAGTAAATTTTCGATATATTTCCTTTTTTTTAGGAAATTCTCGATAAATTTCCTTTTTTAGGAAATTCCCTTTGTAGGAAATTTTCAATAAATTACTCTTTTATAGGAAATTTGCGATAAATTTCCTTTTTATAGGAAATTGTCGATAAATTTTCTTTGTATATGACAAGTTTCTTTTTTATAGGAAATTTTCGAAAAATTTCCTTTTTATAGAAAAATTTCGATAAATTTCCTTTTTATAGGAAATTTTCGATAAATATGCTTTTTATAGGAAATTTTCGACAAATATGCTTTTATGGGAAATTTTACTTTTTTATAGGAAATTTTCGATGTTTCCTTTTTATAGAAAAATTTAGATAAATTTCCTTTTTAAAGGAAATTTCCGCTAAATATACTTTTTATGGGAAATTTTACTTTTTTTTTTATAGGAAATTTCCTTTTTTTTTAGGAAATTTTCGATAAATTACCTTTTTTTTAGGAAATTCCCTTTGTAGGAAATTTTCAATAAATTTCACTTTTAGAGAAAATATTCTATAAAATTTTCGGTAAATTTCTTATACAAAGGAAATTTATAGAATATTTCATTTTTATATGAAATTTTTGATTTATTTCCTTTTTATAAATAATTTTCGATAAATTTCTTTTTTATAGAAAATTTTCGATAAATTTCCTTTTTATAGGAAATTTTCAATAAATTTCCTTTTTATAGGAAATTTTCAATAAATTTAATTTTTATAGAAAATTTTCAATAAATTTAATTTTTATAGAAAATTTTCGAAAATTTTTATTTTTTTATAGAAAATTTTCGATAAATAATTATAGATTTATTTAAAAAAATGTTGATTTTGCCCCACTGTGCACTGTTCATTACAATTCTTCAGTTTATACAAATGTTTGTATGTTTATAACCTACAACACTATAGGTGGGGAGGGTATTATGCGTTAGTGCTGCTGTTTGTAACACACAAAAATATTGGTCTAAGACCCACCTTAATTTATACGAATCGGCTTACTGAGTCGATTTAACCATGTCCATCCGTCTATGTAAACCTTGTAATCAAACTACAGGTCGCAATTTGGAACAAAAATCAATTAAATTTGATGCACAAGTTTCCTACAGTCCAAGGACGAAGCCTATTGAAATTGGTTATGATCGGTTCATTATTTCACCTAGCCCCCACACAAATGTCCTCCCGGAAAAGGGTTTAACGATCATAAATACCTTAAATATAGAAAAATTTTAATAAAATTTGGCACATAAAAGTTTCATATTAGTTTAAATAAGAGTGCTTATTTTTAGAAAGAATGGTCCATAATAGACCATAGCTCCCATATAAACCCCTTTTCAGAAAGTCACTTTAACGGGCATAATTCCCATTAAAAATTTTAGTATTAAGTTAATATTCGACACAAATAAGTTTTATATAAACATAAGTGATAGTACCAAATTCTACAAAGATCGGTTCATAATTTACCTTAGCTCCCATATAAGGCCCTCATTCGGGGATCGTCCAAAAAAAGAATAAATTCATGTAAATGTTAACATGAAAGTAATATTCTGTATTCGTATGTTTTATTTTACTTTTATTATCAGTGTCAGTCCACATTTGGCTCCAAGTCTAATAAAAGACCCTTCCCCGCATTATAATGTACACAATGGTGTAGAGTATCATATGGTCGGGCTTGACCGACTATATCTTTTTCTCTCGTATTCAATTGATTTTTTCAGCTTTTTACCAATAACTCGGTTATTTATAGACCTATTTGGTTGATTTAAAAAAAGTGGAAATTTTTGATAAATTTATTTTTTATTTAGAAAATATTTGATAAAAATTAAATAAATTTCCTTTTCTTATAAAAAATTTTTTAACATTTTAAAATCAGTTCTATTTTTGATAGTTATGCTCTTGATATTTATCTTGCTCTCAATAATCATTGTACCTTTATTTTCTAATTTTATTTCCAGCTTGATCAATTCAGTGACTATTTGGCCTGCAATAAACTTGAATTCTGTATCTATGGCCTCGTGAACTTTGACAAAGCCTCCAGTTTCCAATATTTTGTAGCCGCCTTATTACATCTCATCATTCTAGTGCAATTTGATTTAAAAAATCGTTTAGAAGTTTAATTTTATAATTTCAAATAATTTAATTTATAATCACTTCCAAATATTTCAAAAATACCTTTATTTTAAATGAATTAATTACTGCTTTGTTTTCATTCTATTCTATAAACTATAGAAAATATGTTAAAATAAATACATGCTACTTATTCAGTTCATAGTTATATATTTTAATTATTGAAATTTTGATTTAATATGGAATTTCATTGTTCATATATTTCATTTTGTTTAAAACAATTAATTTAAATAATAAATACCAACTTTATTGTTAAAATATTTACATAATTGTGTATTATAACCCCATCAACATCGTCTTTATCATTTTAATTATAGTTATTTATTTATTTGTAGTTGTTGTACACATTAGTTTGGGTTTTAGTTTTAGTTGTAGTTGATGTGAATATAATTATTTTTGTAATGTTGTATTTGATATAAATTCTCTATTGTCAATATAATTAAATGTGAGTGCATATGAATTTTATAAATATTCAAAGGTAAAAGGTATTAAATGTACAAAATATTTGTCCTCATGTCTTTTGGAATCATATTTATAAATACTTTTTTCTCCCTAGAAAGCTGGTTACCCTGAAAAAAAAAAAAAATTCCACATACCCTTTTTTATTTTATTATAAACCCCATTATTCGTTATTCTATTGGCTATTTTGTTGCTACTGCAGGTTTTAATTTATTTATTTATTTTTTTTATTTTAATAACAATTTGCAAATATGTACACAATTCTCTTTTACTGTCACAGTGCTTATTAATTATGTAAATACGATATTTAGGTTAAACGACTGCTACAACATCAATAAATTTATTTATTTGTTAAATTTATTCAATACCTATGTAATTCTACTTATTGTAATAAAATCTATTTATTCTGAAGCCAAAATCTCCCTCAATATAGGGGGTATGAGGGCAACAGTATTATTGATTGAATTTTATTAAAATTTATTATTAACGTAAATTGAAGAAAAAAAAAAAAAAAAAGGAGGACAAAAAAAAAACATTTATAAATTTAATACCATGATATTAATTTTCCAGTATTTTTTTTTTTTTATTTTAAATATATATTTAGATAGTAAAAGAAAGAAATATTTATAAATAAAATAACTTGATTACACTGGTCGACAAAAGAAATCCTCCACCTTATTCAGCGGTCACACTATAAAATTCGAGAATGCGTTTAGACTATAACTCAAGAACCGTTTACTCGATTTTGATAAATGATACACCAAAAGATGCATACAAAAATTGTCTTCAAGGTATGTTAACAATATTTTTTATTCGCTCAAGAATTTCGGACTTATAGATCAAAATTTTCACCGTTCAAAAAAATAATAAATAAGAAAAAATAATTTTTTCGGTACTAACTACCGACTAACTATGGAAATATTAACTGAACAAAAAATTATGTAAATTCAGCTCAAAGACAATTTAAGTCGCTACATACTAGAGTTTAATTTATCTTAATAGAACAAACCGTTCTCGAGTTATACAAGTGTGACTTCCTAAAGGCGGGGACATAGTAGTCATACCCATAAAAAAAAAATCGATACGTAATAGAAAAAAAGTAAAAGCTACTTCTTATTAAGCACATTAAATTACATCTAATCCACCTATTTTTTTATTTAAGACGAAAAACAAAAATTTTCTTTTTTCCCACTAGTGTATCTCCACTTAACTGTAGGTATTCATGGGTATCCTAACTTAATTGTGAATTCAATCATGATTTATGCATCAATTTTTATGATACATGGCTTTATTTACTCGTAGTTTTACCAGCTTTGAGATAAAGATGATAAACTGAAACATTTTTGATGTTTTCACTTTTTAAAAGTAGTTTTAGTAAAAAAAAGGGAAATCTTGAATTTAGCATGAACAAATTTTTTTCTGACACTTTTTCGAAATATCTCCTAAACTATTGAGCGGAAATTTGTTAGTAGAACGACTTAAAGCCAATTTTATTCCACATATTCTGGTGTATATAAATCGTGCATACCGTATTCGAGTTATAGTGTTATAGTGAAATATACTCGAGTAATCGTCTTATTTAGAAGGCAATATTAGACACGCCCATAAAAAAATCTCGACCTGATGGGAGAACCCTGAAAGCAGATTCAAGTTTAGCATGTGGAATTCCATCTAGTCCAAAAAATAGAAAAAATAAAAAAAAAATTTTTTGGCCACCACTGTATTTCTATACAATTGTATGTAACATGGGTATTTTTACTTAACTGTGAATAAAATCAAGATTTGTGCATCAATTTTGAAGATACATGCCTTATTTTATTCTCACCATTACCAGCTTTAAGATAAAGATGATAAACTGTAAGATTTTAGATGTTTTCATTTATTAAAAGATATTTTAGTAACAAAAAAATCTAAAATTTTGTATGAAAATGTTTTTTTTCGGACACTTATTTCAAAATAACTATTGAGCACATAAAAAACTAAGTTTGGGGAATTTGAAGATGTTTTTAGTCCACATCTTTTGGTGTATCACTTTGATCAATCGTACACACCGTTCTAGAGTTATGAGGAAATATACTAGATTAATGGACTTACTAAGGGCGAAATATTAGACACGCCCATAAAAAAAATCCAGACCTGATGGAAAAAAACTGAAAGCAGATTCGTGTTTAGCACATCAAAGTACATCAAGTCCAACTATTCGTCTATGGGGGAGGATTTTTTTTTTTTTGTTGATCAATGTTATAGCGCTCTAAGTTGTTTTTCAAATGTGATACATGAAATTAATATCTTGTAGTAAGAACTTACTTTTTGCCTCCAATTTTTTTTATCCCAGCGTACAATACTGCATACTGCATATTCTTTATCATTAAATAAAAATTTTATACAATTTAAAAATTGGTCCAAAAATATTTGTGGGCTGGTATTTTAGTATTTCCAACAGTGCACTTGACTACCATAAGTATATTTCTAAAGTTAACCTTACTCATATACTTTCAAGAAGTTGGGATTTTATTAAGAAAGCACAATATTTATGGGCCAATAGTTCTCATTGTCAATAAAATGTTTGATAAAAAAATCGATGGAATAAGAAAAATATTGTTAAACACAACATAATAATAAATGAAATTTAAAAAAAATTCGGCCGTGCCGAATCTTTGATACCCTTCACCATGTTACTTAATACGATATTACCATCTTACCCACAAATAATAAAAATTTCGCATTAACACCTAATTTTTTTTAACTACGAACATTTGAATACGAAAAAGAAAGTCATAGCAAGCATAGATTTAAAAATATAAACAACAACAATTGAATAGTTATATATTTTTATTTTTGCATGTATGTATGTGTTTATGTACCCAGCAGGCCACATGTCCATTAACGACACTTTCATCGAGGATGTCTTCTAAATTTGTCGTCAAGAAAATACATGTAGAGGACAAGTTTGATTAAAAGCTACCTATATTGTCATCTTACCCCATTTTCGGCGACTTCAATAACAAAATATACTGAATTGTCGTACATATTTAGTTCGGTGACAACATGAGTAAAATGTCCAGCGAGAATGTCGTGAGTTAAACCAAATACACGACATGCTACATGACATTGTCATGCAGCATGTCGTATATACCTATAAGATAAATAAAAGCATTAATAAAACCATTAAAAAGTAGAGAGTGTCGTAGCTGAAGTGGTAAGTGCGCTTGACTATTCAATAAGGAAGAGAGAAATTGGTGGCCTGGGTTCAAATCTCGGCGGAATCCTACTATTTTTTCATTTATTTTTCTTAAAATGGTTGACGAAAATATACATGACACTGTCGCTCAGATTATCGTTGATGACTTAAGTGCCCTTTGTTCGAAAATGTCACCCATGTTTGTTCGGAGCTGTCGTACATGTGTCATCGAAGACTGTGACAAATCATTAAGACATCGTCGATATTTTCTACAAGACATGGCCTGCTAGGTATGTATGTATGTATGTATGTATGTATGTATGTATGTATGTATGTATGTATGTATGTATGTATGTATGTATGTATGTATGTATGTTTGTATGTATGTATGTATGTGTTTATGTATGTATGTATGTATGTATGTGTTCATGTATGTATGTGTTTATGTATGTATGTATGTATGTGTTTATGTATGTATGTATGTATGTATGTATGTATGTATGTATGTATGTATGTATGTATGTATGTATGTATGTATGTATGTATGTATGTATGTATGTATGTATGTATGTATGTATGTATGTATGTATGTATGTATGTATGTATGTATGTATGTATGTATGTATGTATGTATGTGTTTATGTATGTATGTATGTGTTTATGTATGTATGTATGTGTTTATGTATGTATGTATGTATGTACCAAGCAGGCCATGTCTTGTAGAAAATATCGACGATGTCTTGATGATTTGTCACAGTCATCGATGACACATGTACGACAGCTCCGAACAAACATTGGTGACATTTTCGAACAAAGGGCACTTAAGTCATCAACGATAACCTGAGCGACAGTGTCATGTATATTTTCCTCAAGCATTTTAAAAAAAATAAATGAAAAAAAGTAGGGTTCCGCCGAGATTTGAACTCAGGCCACCAATTTCTCTTTTTCTTATCGATTAGTCAAGCGCACTTACCACTTCAGCTGCAACATTCTCTACTTTTTAATGGTTTTATTAATGCTTTTATTTATCTTATATGTATACACGACATGCTACTGACAATGTCATGCAGCATGTCGTGTATTTGGTCTAACTCACGACATTCTCGCTGTACATTTTACTCATGTTGTCACCGAACTAAATATGTACGACAATTTTTTATATTTTGTTATTGAAGTCGCCGAAAACGGGGTATGATGACAATATAGGTGACTTTTAATCAAAATTGTCCTCTACATGCATTTTCTTGACGACAAATTTAGACGACATCATCGATGAAAGTGTCGTTAATGGACATGTGGCCTGCTGGGATATGTATGTATGTTTAATATAAACATTTTTCTGTGTATTTACTTATTAATTTTTTTTTTTTAGTTTTTGGTCCATAACTCTGTTGTTTATGAACAAATTAACTTTCTGTAAAAAACTGAAATTTTATAAAAATATTTATGACCAACCCGTTTAAACGCGAAAGCCATAGCTTATCTATATAAGCTTCAAAAAGTCAATAAAACGCGTTTTGGCCGAGATGTGGAATATAGTGGACCGATTTTTTTTCACAAAAAAAAAAAAAAATTAAGAAAGGTTTTGAATTTTTCGTGCAAAAACGAAATCGCTATATATTATAGGAGCCGAGAAAAGCCGACAGCAAGCACGATTTTTCGGGAGTATCTTCGGTTTTTTGCCGATATCTCATTTATTTATCAACCGATTTTGCTCATTTTTATTAGCGATTTTCTAAGGAATATTTCTAACAATTTGATATATAAAACATATATATCCGATAACTGGGGCTTTCTAAAAACTGATTTCAACAGACAGACGGACAGACGGACATCTTTATATCGACTCCCCTATCAATAAGGATCCAGAATATATATACTTTTTGGGGTCTTAGACGAATATTGTAGAAATTACAAACGGAATGACAAACTTATATATACCCTTTACACCTGTGGTGAAGGGTATAAAAATTGTTATCCGTAAATATTCCGCTTCTAAATTTCTAAAAGCATTTAAATGCGAGAATATTGGAGGAATAATTCTCGCTTTAAAATCTGATATAAGCGTAAAATATTTAGGTTAAAAAATAAGGACATTATCAATATATATAAAAGAGTAACGTGACTGACTGACTGATTCATCATCCCACAGCCCAAACGACTGAAGCTAGAGAGACGAAATTTGGAACGTAGGTAGGTCTCCTACCATATAGATCCACTAAGACGGGATTTTTGGAAATTCGAATGTTTAGAAGGTAAAATCGGTAACTTTATATCTCCCAAACTAATAAAGATACAAAAAAAGTTGAATAGTTATCATTATTCGTTTAAAAAATAATTGGACAGGTGTCTGGTACTTTTTTGAAAATCGGCCGTTTTAGGGAGAAAATGGGTAAAAACTGTATTTTGGTACTTTTTTTGGCACCATATGTATCTTTGAAACCAATCAACATACAGATAAAATTTATGTCGTATTCATAACTTATCAAAAAATGAGAAATACAAATTTGGTACTTTTTAGAAATTCAAACGCTTAAGAGGTAAAAATCGTATCTATTTTTGGTACTTTTTTCATAAAACCTTTTTTTATATTTATTGAAATATTTACATGAGTATTTTAATATGGGATACCACAGCAATTTAGAAATTTATTGGAATACAATCTTTGATACTTCGATGGGTGATAAAAAAGTACCAAAAAAAGGGGTAAAGGCGGGAAATTACATTTTATTTAAACTTAATAATGAATTTTCAATTACATTAAACATAGAAACATGAAATTAAGAAAATGTAGATAGGAATTCACAAGAGTGGAATTTGTGGTACTTTAAGATACGTGGTCCTGTGGGTAAAAATTCAAGAGGATGGACTTTGTGGTACTTTTTTCTTCTTCTATTGGTACTTTTTTTCATTTTCTGTAATATTTAACCTAGAAACATGAAAATAAATACGCATGGTCCGATGTTGTAAAGAATTCTCAAGGGGCGACTTTGTGGTACTTTTTCGTTCTTCTAATGGTACTTTTTGAATTTTCTATAATTATGAACCTAGAAACATGAAATTAGGGATATGTGGTCCTTGGTTAATGAGAATCCATAAGAGGGAACGTTGTGGTACTTTTTTGCTATTTTAATGGTACTTTTTGAATTTTCTATTATATTTACCTAGAAATATGAAATTAAAGATATGTGGTCTTAACTGAATAAGAATCCATAAGAGAGGTTTTTGTGGTACTTTTTTGTTCTTCTAATGGTACTTTTTGAATTTTCTATAATTATGAACATAAAAACATGAAATTAAGGTTATGTGGTCCTAAATGAATGAGAATTCATTAGAGGGGCTTTGTGGTACTTTTTTGTTCTTCTAATGGTACTTTTTGAATTTTCTATAATATTTAACCCAGAAACATGAAATTAAAGATATGTGGTCTTAAATTAATAAGAATCCATAAAAGAGGTTTTTGTGGTACTTTTTTGTTCTTCGAATGGTACTTTTTGAATTTTCTATAATTATGAGCCTAGAAACATGGAATTAAGGATATGTTGTCCTAAATGAATGAGAATTCATTAGAGGGGACTTTGTGGTACTTTTTTGTTCTTCTAATGGTACTTTTTGAATTTTCTATAATATTTAAAGTAGAAACATGAAATTAAAGATAAGTGGTCTTAAATTAATAAGAATCCATAAAAGAGGTTTTTGTGGTACTTTTTTGTTCTTCTAATGGTACTTTTTGAATTTTCTATAATTATGAGCCTAGAAACATGAAATTAAGGATATGTTGTCCTAAATGAATGAGAATTCATTAGAGGGGACTTTGTGGTACTTTTTTGTTCTTCTAATGGTACTTTTTGAATTTTCTATAATATTTAAAGTAGAAACATGAAATTAAATATGCATGGTCCTATGTGAGAAAGAATTCACAAGAGGGGTCTTTATGGTACTTTTTTGTTCTTCCAATGGTACTTTTTTAATTTTCGGTAATATTTAACCTAGAAACATGAAATAAGGATATGTGGTCCTAAATGAATGGGAATCCATAAGAAGGGACTTTGTGGTACTTTTTTGTTCTTCCTATGTTACTTTTTTAATTTTCTATAGTTCTGAATCTAGAAACATGAAATTAAAGATATGTGGTCCTAAATGAATGAGAATCCATAAGAAGGGACTTTGAGGTATATTTTTTTTCGTTCTTCTAATAGTATTTCTTGAATGTTCTGCAATTTTCAACCTTAGAAACATAAAATTGAAGATGTAAGGTCCTAAGTGAATCAGAAACCTTTAAATGGATTTTGTGGTCCTTTTTCTTTATTCTAATATACTTTTTCGTAATTCTGATATTTATTTTTCATTATTCTAAGATTATAAACCTGAAATTAAACAGATATTGTTATTTATGGATAACATAACAATATTATTAAAAATTTTCCCAAGTTAAGAATCTTAGTTTAAATTTATTATATAGTATGGTTTTTATATAAAATTTGCGCTAACGAAGTAGCGGGTTTACAGCTCGTTAAATAAATAAAATGCAAAAAAGAAATTTTAAATTGACATACTATATGAGTGAATAAGAATTTTAATACTTCTTTTTTATCTACTTAATAAAAAAATATAAAAATTTTTAAATTTTTTGTAATTGTTTCTATAATATTTAAATTATGCCTTTTTAAGGCCTTTTAATAAGTTATAAACACAACTATTTTAATTATCATTTATAACAGCTTCTACAATTCCTTTTCCCTTAAATATATAATTTTGCTTTTAAATCAGAAAGTTTTTTTGCTTAATTTAATACCTTAATTAAACATTTAATTTTATGAGAAAAACGGGAAAAAAGTAAAATGTAATCGCCATAATAAAATAAAACCTCATTATGCTTAATTAATAAACTGTGTTAATTATACGTTAAGCCGACACCTTGATAAATGAATAATTCAAACAGTCAGACAGACAGAAATACACTATGGTAGTGACAGTTTTTCAGGTATATGTACAATGTACATGAATAAAATGTAACAAAAAAGCAGACTAAAAATATTACAATAAAAAGTAGACAGAGAGAGAGAGAGAGAGAGAGAGAGAGGTAGAATGAAATTGTTTTAGTAGTTAAATAAAGTTTAAATAGAATAATTTTTAGAGGGAAATAACTTTTAAAAAGAAAATCATAAAGAGTTATTAAATATAAAGCAACAAAACTAATTTTGAATAGGAATTATTTAGGTGCACTTATTCTATAAAGTGAATAAACATCAATATTTCTTTCTTAGCTAAACTTAAATTTTTCTAATTTTTAAAAATGTAATTTAAAGCCTAACTAGTTAAACTTAAAATTAATAACCTTCACGACCAGGTGCTGAAATTAAATGTTATGTCAAATACTAAAACACTAAAATCCTTCAGATGTTTTTATGATTTGTCAAATTTAAAAAAAAAGCCTTTTAATACAAGCACAAAATGTCATAAACTGCAGGTGGTTTCTCTTAACTACCATCTACTTAGTTTTGCTTAAAAAGAAACAAACAAAAAAAAAAAAAATAAGTAATAAAATCACAGCAAATGGTCTTGCAACCTCTACCACCCCTCTCCCTCCCCTCTCAAACATATAGATCCCTAGAAATGCTCTATTGTATTAAAGATTTTGTGCGAATATATTTGAATTAAATGAAATGTAGGGACTAAATGTTTTTTTGTGGAAAGGAACTTAGGACAAATACTCTAGCAAACACTTACAAATACAAATTCACACAGACATATGTATATACATACCAACCCATATAATTTAATACTAACAATTCGCTTTAAAACCAACACAAAGGAGAAAGAGAGGTCACAGTCATAACATTTTGCCAAAGAATGTCACGCTGAGTTCAGTTTAATTAAATGGGAATGATTTATGAGAAATTCGTTGTGGTATGGTGGAGAGGGAGGAGGTAGTGAACTCAGAGGTTTTCTGTAGCCAAAAATTCCATCTATCTACCTTATTGTAAAATATGTATAAGTTTTGGTTTTGCTTGCCTTTGTTAAAGTAATATTATGGATGATTTGATTAAACAATGGTGAGTATTTGTGAGATTATTAGATTTTCTTTTATACTTTATTTCTTTGCCTTAAACTATACATTTGACACTCTTTGTTTTGTGGTTTATTTTGCAGAACAAAGTAAATTAAATGTGAACACAAGGAGAATATGGAAACATTTAGGCTTCAGTATTTAACTGAAAAGCAAACGAATTTTAAAACAAAATATTTTAAATGTACCTCTTTAAAATTGATTTTTTTTTATTAGTACCTTTTAGCATTCTTTTTAAAGAATCGTAAAATTTTTCTCTTTTTTTATATTTTTTCCAGTTGCCCAACAAACCAAGAAACGATACAGTATCATTTATGATATCATAATTTTAAAATTATATGATAAAATATCGAAATTATATTTTCCTTAGAAAAAAACTTCAAATATTTTTAGGAAAATTAAATTAAATTGAAAATTTTTGTATCAAAAAAATATTTTATGTTATGTTTTATATGCGAATTGAATTTTTACAGCTAAAATTAGTGTAATTGCAAAAAATTAACGCGTATAAGATGAAGAAACCAATATCAGCCCGGATTTAAAGGGGGACTTGTATTCGGATTGCAAAAGTTTCGTATTACATGCAAAATGATTTGGAGCTGTATGAACATTGATTTATTATGGCTATTTTATTAATTTTTGAAAACATATTTATAATATTATATATTGATCCAATCTTAGCATATATTTGTGTATATATTTTGCAATATATTGCTAAACTATCGCGCTGCTTAAATTTAATGATATCATTACTAATATCGTTATTTTCAAAAATTATGATATTATTTTCGAGTGTACCTTTTAGAATGCAACCTATATCATTTTAGAATTATAAATGATATCATTCTCGGGCTTCTATATCACCGAAATGATATCGTAATGATATCATTACGATATCATTTGGTTTGTTGGGTGGTTCCTTTTTTTAAATTTCTATAAAATTATAATTAGTATATTTTTTGAAAATTGTCACTTTTTTTAAATTGTTATTTATATTTGTATAAATAATTCGAATTTTTTAATATTGGTAATTTTTACGAAAATTGATACAGTAGACGCTCACAAATTAGAGCTTTCAGTAATTCGAACGTTCAAAAATTAGAATCAGTGTATGCAATACATTCAACGCTCTGAAATTCGAATTTAAAATTCAAAATTTCCGAGCGTTTTTTGTTATTTGAACACAAGAAATCTCCAATTTATTATACCCTTCACCAAAGGTGTAAAGGGTATATATAAGTTTGTCATTCCGTTTGTAATTCTCACAATTTTCGTCGGAGAGCAAAAAAGTTTACATTTCGGGATCCTTGTAAGAAATGATGACGATAGGACCATGTCCGTCCGTCCGTCCGTGTGTCGGTTGAAATGGCGTTTATGAAGCCCACCGATAACTGACATATATAATATATATACCAAACGATCGGAAATGCTTTCGAGAATTTTGCTATTGGAATTCAGCAAGATCGGTTCATACAATGCGGAGATATGTTAAAAAAACCGGTTTTTAGAACCGGTTTTCCAGTTTCTGAAGCCTCTGTATATACTAGGGACTTCGTTTTTACAAAGAAGTATCGGACATTTTTTTCTAAATTTTTGTTCTGAAAAAATTAAATAAATCGGTTCAATAATAACTGAGATATCGGACAAAACGCATTTTTTATTTTTTGAAGCCCTGGTTTAAGCTATAGATTTTTATTTTTATACAGCAGGATCGGTTTATAAATGGCGGAGATATGCTTTAAAAACCAGTTTTTGGAACCGGTTTTTCAGTTTCTGAAGCCTCTGTATATACCAGGGACTTCGAATTTTTAAAGGGGGCTCGGAAATTATTTTCTGAATTTTTGTTCTGAAATAATGAAATAAATCGGTTCAGTAATAACTGAGATATCGGGGAAAACGATTTTTTTATTTTTGAAGCCCTTGTTCAAGCTACAGATTTTTATTTTTATATAGATCAGTCATAAATGTTTTTATAAAATTTCATTTTTTTTAATAAACCAAATTCGTTCATAATCAACAGAGTTATGGCCCAAAAACAAATCTGTTAAGAATATAAATACACATACAAACATGTATGTATATTAAGCATTGTAATGACTATTAGTGACGTTTTTTGTTTTTTGTATAGACAAGTAGTTTAGTTAGAAACAGCAGTCATATAATGAATAACAGTTTTGTTGTTGTTCTTTGTATATGCAGTCTGTACAAAAATAAATAGATATGGAATTGTTGTTGTTTATTTTTTAAAACTAAAACATATCTGTTAAGAATATACATAAATACATACACAAACATGTATATTAAGCATTGTAATGACTATTAGTGACGTTTTTGCCTATAAGACAAGTAGTTTAGTTAGCAACAGAAGTAATATAATGAATAACAGTGTTGTTGTTGTTCTTTGTATATGCAGTCAGTTTGTATATACACACATAAAAAAATAAATAAATATGGAATTGTTGTTGTTTATTTTTTAAAAGCAAAGCCTGCTATGATTGTTTTTTTTTTTTTTTTCTTATTCAAATTTTCGTAGTTTGAAAAAAATTTAGATTTATAAATGTGAAAATATGAAAGCATACGTTAAGGCGAAAATTTTATTATTTGTCGGTAATATGGTAATATGATGTCGATAAGATAGTAAGATGGTAATATGGTGAAGGGTATCATTTTTATTCTGTTTGAACATAGTAAAACTAAAAAGGGGAATCACCAAATAATATATGTTTACTCCATACGTAAAAAAAACACTTTATCATTGGAAACTAAAGTCAGAATTTTATAAAAGCTGGACAAAGGAGTTGAAGGGAAGCGGTTAGCCCTAGATTTTAATGTGACAACATCTTCATCAGCTACATCAAATCACATAGAACAGCAATATTAAATGCTGTTTCCAACTCATATCAGGAGGCAAGCAATAAATCTTTGCACAGCGCTGAATATCCTAAAATGGAAAGTCGTCTGTATGAGTGGTTTTTAAATCAACGAGAAAAAAAGTGTACACTGACTATGTGCCCAGCCAGTAAACAGAAAGCTAAACAAATATTTAAAGAGGAATATCCCGATAAAGATGAAAATGCATTCCGTGCAAATGATGGATGGTTAACCAAATTTAAGAAACGACACGGTATCCGTTGGAAAAGCAAAAAACCCCAGGTGTTTTAAACGTTTCAATAATCCTCTGCATTACAACTTTTCAAAAAATGTTTGGATGACTTCCCGGATTTTTCACGAATGGTTTCACCGAATATTTATTAAAGAGTTAAGAACAAATATTGATTTCAGGTTCAGTAATTTTAAAACATTTCAAATTTACAGGTGATCCGCTTTTCTCAGGAAAATAATTTGCACCGAAAGCCATTTTGCTTATAGATAATTGCTCCGCTCATGCACCCATTGAGAAACTTAAAAGTGACGATGGAAACATAGTTGCATTATTCTTTCCACCAAATGTAACAGCAGCTTTAAAACCAATGGATCAAAACGCTATTAAGTTAATAAAGCTCAATTACAGATGTATGTTTTTTTCTCAATTAATTGCTGAAGGTGGTGAACTGAAGAATCATTTGAAATCCCATTCAATCCGCAATGCAATATTATTACTAAAACAAGCTTGGAATGAGGTACCACAAAGTGTTATGAAGAAATCTTGGTCAACGTTTTCCAATTGGGACTCTAACCAATACTACATCGACGATGACATGCCAATAGCGCAATTATTGCAAATAGATCAGGACTGCAACGAAGTTATTCAGAGAACTCAAGCTCTTTTAGAAGAAATAGCTCCAAACGATTGCATTGGTATAGAAGACATCGACAGATGGAATGAAGATGTGTTTGATAACGGATCTGTATATGTTCTCAGTAGCGATGGTGAGTCTTCTGATAGCAGCGAAGACGATGTTGTTGAAGTCTCACCAGTTGTCTCTAATACTACAGCCATTGAAAGCATAAATAATTTAATAAAATGGTGCAATAACAGTGAATTGTCTTCCACTAAGCACATAAGCAATCTTTTGGCTCTCCGTATTGATATTTCGATTTCGATGAAACCAAAAATACAAACAAATATAACTGATTATATGTCAAACAAAGATTAGTTGTAAATTTGGCCATTGTGCGGTCTATCCCTCCAATAACTTTTAACTTTATTATTTAATATATTTTTTTTTTTTTTTAATACATACCCAGCAAAAACTTGGTAACGACATGTAGTTACAGATGTAGTTACTTTGTAATGACAACAACATACTGTCTGCATTACATAGAAGTTGTTTAGTAACTAATTATTTATAACCCAAATTTAAATAATTATTTATGATCAGATTTTTGAAAATATTAATTTTTATTGATTTTTATAAAGCAGTTGCCAAATTTGCGTATGAATTAATTTGTAATCTAAAACAGCTTATTTTTATTACATTTATTTTAATTACATTTTTGGATGTTGTTAAGTTTTTTAAATTTAAATTTAAATAATCTTTTTACATAAAAAAAAAAAAAAAATTTATCCTGACATTTCATTACTTATTTATAACATAAAATGTAACTAGTTCCTATTGCTATTACTAATCATGACTTCAGTAATGGTTTAAATCAATGCGCTGTTTAACAGCTTGGAAGTAATTAGTTATTGTAATTACATCTAAGTAATGTATAGGGTAAGTAGTTGCCTCTAATGCCATCACCGTGTTAAAATAATGAGTTATTCAGCTAATATGTAAGTAGTGGAGAGCCATTATATTAGCTTCTTAACTCATTACATGGCAACCAAAGTTTTTGCTGGGTATGTAAAATATTTTAGTTTTTTGGACTGAATTGTTATGTTTTTTAATTTAATTTATAAAAATACATTTAATGTATTGGACTGAATTGTTACGTTTTGTTTTCTTGTTCTTATAAAATAAAATTGAATTAAAAAAAAAAAAAAAAAAAGAAATCAAAAGTGTTTTATTTTAGTTTTTGGAAGTAAATTTACTCAATTTTTTATTTTTTATTCGAAAAAAATAAACGTCCAGAAATTAGAATAATTCAGAAAATAGAATTGCCTCAAAAACAAAGCGATTCTAATTTGTGAGCGTCTACTGTACCTCTTAAATTAACAAATTTTCTTACAAATGTACAAATATAGTAGTTTTCTATTCAATTAAGAAATAAATTTTGCAAGAAATTGCTTTTTTATTACAAAAACTAAATAAATTTATGAAATAATTTTCTTTATTTAAGTAAAAAAACATATATTTTTATGTATTTTTTCCAAAAAGATATCTTATTATTTGAAGCATCATTTTTTTTTTAGTAAATGATTATACAATTAAATTTAATTGAATAATCCAAAAAATTTTACACTTGAGTGAATTTAAAAAAAAAATAAATCCTTTTTGATCATCATTCTACGATGTTTTTAGAAAAAAAGAATAAAACTATCATACTCAACATAAAATTGACTTACATACATACATACATACATATCAACCACACAAAAAAGCCAAAAGAGAGTGATAAAAAATATATGTGTGTTCAGGTAAATAAGAAAACCCTTGTATAAATACTTGCACATATACTCTTACTATATTATGTTTTATTTAGATTGTTAATGATATTATACTGACATTACTATGATTTTGTTGTGGACTTCTTTTGAATACAAAGAGGTTTTCTTTCTCGTTTTATTTTTTATTTTTTGGTTTGAAAAAAATCCCATCTTTTGTGGCTTTTACAGAAATTATTTCCTTCAAAAGTCCTTATGCAGGCAGTAAGAAAACCTTGAAATGTCTATGTTTTTTTTTTTTTTCTTTTTTACAAATAGAAGTAAAATTATAATTTGCAAAATTTTAACTCAAAGTAAAGAGATTGCTTCACTGGTTTGAGTGAGCTCTCTTAGTAAAAACCAGAAAAAAGTGTCATAGCGTAAATAATAAGAAGTAGTGGAAAATACTTGAAGCATTACATATTCTTAAGGACATCTACAGAAATTAAAGCAATTCGAGTTTTCCACACACTCAAACAATCTTCTTCATACATATATACATAAGTATGTATGAAGTCTGCACTTAAAGTTTATAGACAAGTGGAAAATTTATATCAAAATTGACAAATGAATTTGAAAAAAAAAAAAAAAAACTAAATTTATAATAATTAATATATTTATAGCTTATTTTCTTATAAATGTCTTATTGTAGGACTTTTATTTTATTATTAATCCAACATAAATTTATTTTATCTATCTTCCTTTTTTTCCTATTTAAATTTGTAACTTAGTTTTTCTTACTTCCCTCCCTGTTTCGCCCTCTTAAATTAATGTTTTTGTTTTCAGTCAATATCTTCATTTAGAAATTAGATTTGTATGTTTTTTTATGGTCGTTCAAAATAATAGTTATTTTTTAAACTAAAATCGCTGGCAAACTCAATTGCTTAATAAGGCCTTTTAGCTATTTTTAGTTTCATTTGTTTTTTTCTTTTGCTATAAAATATTTTTTCCTAAGCCAAACATTATTGTTAGAAGAACATTTTGGGAAATTAGAGAAACAACCAGGAGACGAGTAGCAAATGAAACCGTTAGTTGTTAATGTGCAAAAATTGTAAATGATGAAACAGTGGAGTGTAGTGAACAAAAAAATGCGTATTGAAATCAAAATCTATGAAGTATGTAAGTAGGTTAGGTTAGGTTTAAAGGGTGGCTAGCCATAGCTAGTGCACTCGGTCTAGTCTACGTCTTGTAGTTCTGGACACTCTTCTTCTTCGTCTAGGCAACTTCTGCAATAGCTGTTCTCCCGGTAGACCAGTGCCCTGTGAATATGCCTACGAGAAGCCTTGTCGAAATTCTATCAAAAAATAGTAATGTCCTAGTCCTATTTCGTGGCGCCATAATGTCCAAGTGGTGATTGAAGTCATTTCGCCAATTGACATTCATCGAGAGTATTATATAAGAAGACGAATAGGTTGAGAATGTCATCGCAAGCTACAATTTCGTCCAAGGACAAAAGTAAATTCCTGAATAAAAAATCTTATAACATATACAAAATCTCATAAACAAAATCAAAGTCAGCATCAATTTTAATTTGGCAAAAAAAAAGTATACATTCATATGAAATAAAAATGTCCCCAAATAGCAGCTAAAAACCAAGTACTATAAATAAATTAAAATTCTTGAAAAATTAAAAAAGGGTTAATCTAGACAAAAAAAAACACATTTTGAATAATTCAACTCTATTTTCTCTCCCAAAATTCTTTAAAAAAGATTGCCCTCTCTTACAACTCTGAGCAGTTTTGTCAGAAGATGTAATTGATAGTGCTAATTCGTCCAAAAAATTATTCTAAATTGTTCTGCAGCAGCAAATGACAATCCTAAATTATTTTTTTTAACAAATATTTTTGTTGTCCTTGTTTAAAAAAAAATTATTCAAATGACAACTTATAAACTTTAAAAATGGGTCCTATATTTTAATTTTGACAACTAACAGCGTCGAATTTACTAAGAAGTTCTATAAAAAAATCAAAAAAGTATTAAATTAAAAATTACTTAAAAAAAAAAGCTAAAAAGATATAAGCATATTTTTATAAATTGTAAATGCATTTTAAGCTTTTGAAATGCTAAATCTAGCATTAAAAGTGCTAAAATAAATGGCTACACTGACTAAGTATCTATATTTCTTATTTCTCTCCAGCAAGAAATTTAACAAATAGTTATATTCTGAGTCGATTAAGCTATGTCCGTCCGTCTGTCCGTCTATCCGTCTGTCCGTCTGTCTGTCTGTTGAAAGCAGGATAGGGCTCGAACGGAACAACATAGGGGGACTAAATTTGGCACAAATATTTATCTTAAATATTTGTTTGGTATTGAAAATGGGCAAAATCGGTTAATAAATAAAAAAGTTATGGGCTAAAAACTAGAAACACAAGGTTTCCGCTTCATACTTTTCTGCCGATATCTCTTAAACAAAAAGCATGTACGACAATTTGTATAAATAGTTTGAGGGTCGATATAAACTTGAAAAGCAAAAATGGCCGTGTTCCGCCCACTTTACCGCCCACCTCCCATATAAGGTTAAACTCCAACAAATTGTGTTCAAATAGTTCAAAGACCAATGTAAACTCGGAAATAAAAAATTGGCATGGTCCGCCCACTTTACCGCCCACCTTCTATGTAACATAAAATTTAAAAATGTGGATGGTGGGCATATAGATTCGGACGAGCCGAATATAACATTCCCGCTTGTTTTTTTTTACTATTTTTTATTTTAACGTATTTTTAGTTTTAGCGATTTTTTTCGCTTTGACGCTTTTTCATTTTGGCAAATTTATTTTTTTTTTTTTTTTTAAACGGTGATCTTTCCGTTTAAAATTTTTTTCCCGTTTAGGCGACTTTTTTTAATTTGGACAATTTTTTCCGATTTGGCTTTTTTTGTTTTAACGATTCTTTTCGTTTTGATTTTATTTTTTTAATATGGGGTTTTTTATATTTTGAACTTTTTTTTCCATTTTGGCTATTATTTTTCACGATGTTTTTCGTTTTGGCGATTTTTCTTCACTTTGCAGATTTGGTTTTCTATCAGCCCTATTTTGAAATTTTTTGTGTTTTGTTTTTTCCGTTTATGTGATTGATTTTTTTTTTTTTTTTTTTGTTTTTTCCATATAGGAACACCACAAAATAACTTATTTCTGCTCGAAAGATAAAAAATCATTTTGTTCAAAAATATTTTTTTTTTTTTTTAGTTTCAGTTTTCTTTTTTTTAATTTTGCGTTTTTTCTGTTTTGGCAAAACAAAAATTATTCTGCTCAATACTTATAAAAGTTTTTTTTACGTTTCGGAGTTTTTTTTAATTTACTATTTTTCCTGCTTTGGAAATTTTTTTATTTTAGCGTTTTTTACTGTTTACCGGCTTTTTTAGTTTTTTTTTATCGTTTTAAAGATGTTTTACGTTGAGATGATTTTTTCCCGTTTTGGCTTCTTTTTTTATTATAAAAAAATTTTTTTCGTCATAGCAATTATTTTCATGTAGCTTTTTTTCGTTTTTTCTCTGCACTATGGGAAAAAATTCGATTCAAAATCAACAACGGTTGTGCTCACATTGGTAATTTTCGGTAACAGCTTTTTAATACCTTTCGTTAACAAATTTAATAGAAAACATATGTAATTTAACAATTTGATACCGAAATGGTTTCAACTTGCTGCCAATTAGGTATCGATTTTCAATAAGAATTGATCACGCAGTGTTTAATTTAAACACATACGGTGTAGATTCACTATTGACACAGAATGGTATCGTTTTCAGCACGTATGTGATTGATATTTCCCTGGGTGTGGAGATTTTGTTTTCAGAGAGTTTTTTTTTTACTATTTTGCAAATTTGTTGTGTTTTACAATATTTATTTATTTATTTATTTTTTTTTTCAATACAAAAATAAATTTAATATTAGTTAGAAAATAAAAAGATATATAGAATGAGCTTATCTTGATAACGCAAAGTAATTAATTTTATATAACAATGAGCTAAAATAAAAAGAAACGGTATTAAAACACTCAAACAAAAATAAACATAATTCTGAAAACTTTTCTATTTTGTGTATCAGTCCTCTTTTACAACTCTCTCAATTAAAACTCCATAAAAATACAACTCACTGATGTTATATCAATACAACTTGTCTAGTTTATTTTTGTTAAAACATGTTTTGAAAAGGTTTACTATTCCTAAACTTTTTTAATTAGTACATACTCTTTTTTTAGAAAGATACATTTTAAGCAAATGTTATTTTAATAAATTCAATAGTTTTTTAAAAATCTCTGCTTGTTGCTCAAGTAATAAAAAAACACAGCAATACAAATTTAGAAGGAAATTCCTCATCTTACCTACCATCCATTTAGTGGTTTTTCCTTGCTCGATGTACTGATATATCGTTCAGTTCTCTAAATTATCTGTAAATATAAAAAAGGTTTATTTCAGCAATTAGTGACTTTGTATCTTAAAAATTACCTAAATTTATATTATTGTCGTTTTTTCATAATATTTAGCTTCTGGTTACCACTGTGTCTCATCAGCATCCTCTAACGAACTAGAGAAAGCGTAACGACTAGTAACTTGTTGTTTTTTGTTTTTCTTGTTCATGTACACCAATAAAAGTTGGTAATTTTCGCGTTTTGCCGCTGAAATGTTTATATTTCTTTTTCGAATTTCTTTTTTTTTATAATTATTTCCTGTTGTTGTTAGTTTTATAGCTCAAGCTTATTTGTTTGTATGTTTTTAGCCTCAACTGTAAAAACAATGCAATTTATATTTATGTGAACCTAAAGTGGTAAATGTTGTGGTACACATACTCAAATGAAAAACTTTAAAACAAACTGAACTCACATTTAAAGCAATAGAAAATTTAAACAAAAAACACTTTTAGACAATCATACCAACATACATATAAACATAATCATACTCAACATTTAAACTACACTAACAAACATATTGCCGGAAAAAAAATACATAAAAACAAAACGGAACTCTCAACAACTACAACTTAAGAGTGTATAGGGAGATGAGAAGGAGTAAAAAAAAGTATGTAGTAGCAATTGAGTAGGAAATTACTTGACCTAGATTATGTGGTGGTTTAAAGCAACAACTTTAGAAACAACTACAACAATAACTACCACTTCAATATCAACTAAAACAACAAAGCTAAAGAAATTAAAACAAGGTTTTGCTCTGAAATAAAAAATAATGAAAAAACAACACAAATATAAACTTTTTAAATGAAAGTGGTTAAAAAGAAAAAGTTTTTTTTTCATCTTTTCTGCTAAATACTTATATTTCCATATAAAGAATTGTTTTTTGTTTTAGCCGGAAAAAAAAAATAAAATAATAATGTAAAAAATAATTGAGAAATATGAAAAAAAGAACAAGTGTAAAATTTTATTAATTTTATTTATGACCCTAGATTGGCCTAGTTAAGAGGTGTTTAACTATTTTAAAGGGAAAAGTTAGAGAATTAAGTTTTTTATAATTAAAATTTTTTTAAACCTCAAAATAAATTTACATTGATTAACCCAACAAAAACTTGGTAATTGCATGTAGTTACGGATGTAGTTACTATTCAATGACAACAACATACTTTCTGTATTACATGAAAGTAGATTAGTAACTACTTTCTTTTAACCTGATATGAAATCAATTACTTAAGATAAATTTTTTGGAAATGTTACTTTTTATTACTGTTTATCAATCTTTTCATTTAATTAAAAATTATATATTTTAAGAGTAGAAACATGAAAATACATAAATTACTTTTGTTTCTATGTGAAATTTTCATTTCGACTCTGGTTGAGTCGAATCCACGAAGAAAGGAAGACAGGCTAGCTTAGGGTCAACAAATCAATTGGGGCACTTATACATAGATGATAATTCAATCATGAAAAATTATAATTAAGCTAAGTTGTTGAACTCTGTAATTTAAATACAGTGAACTCTCGATAATGTGAACTAATTAATGTCGGGGTAGTTCATATTTTCGAATTTGTTCACATTTTCGATTGTGATTTTTTTTTATATATATTACTAAGTTATTCTTTCTAAAAATCATTTCTGCAAGGAATGAAAATGCAAAGATTACTAAAAAAAACTTTTTGTAATTTATTTGGAACATAAAAAGTTTTTAAAAATCCATTTTATAAAGAGTACATACGTAGTACAAAACAAACAAAATATTACGACAAAAAAATAAATAAAATTTACAATGAAAAAAAGGTTATTATTTTCTGTTTTTTTTTTTTGTTCGACCAGCTTATTTACCGCCAATTCCCTGATTTTTTTTTTCAATACTTTAATGTCAGTTTGATCGACCATTTGAAATTCAGCCCATTGGACAGCTTTGTTAAAAATTTCGACAGCTTCTTTGGCTTTAATGTTGTTTTCAGACGCTTCAATAAAACAGTCGTCATCATCGTCGGACTCTTCAATTAAATCATTTTCATCAAATGGCGTGACGTCTAATGTTTACAGCAGTAAATACTTCCTGAGGGCACAATGTCTGTAGAAGATCTGTAGCAGTATTTTCTAAAGATCTAACCTCTGATTGCCACTTTTCTTTTAAAACGCTCAAAGGAACATTAAATTCAGGATCGTCTTCATCATTTCCCATATTCAAAATATTTTTCCAACAGTTAGATAAAGTTTCTTTACCAACTCGGTTCCAGGATGCCTCTAGAATAGAAACTCCTTCTTTAAGTGTGACTTTTTTCATCGATTCAAGCAAATCCCCCTCTTTTGCAATAATTGTTGCCAGAAGACTGTTCCTATAATGAAGTTTGGTGATTCTAATTGCATTTTGATCCATTGGCTGGATCAGAGCCGTTACATTTGGAGGCATGAACATAGCTTCTATGGAACCATCCTCGGATTTTGGTGGGTGGGATGGGGCATTATCTATTAGGAGTAAAGCTTTTACTGGTAATCCTTTCTTCGTTAAAAAATCTGTCACCTTAATGAAAAATAAAACAGTAAGAATCCCAATTGAACTATTTTTACATGTTTACTTCTCTCTGGCACAAAACAGTTGTGAAACCATTCTTTAAAAATGGAAGAAGTCATCCAAGCAGACTTTGAATTTCAGTAGTTTACGGGACAGATAAAATTTTTAAAACTGCGAGGATTTTTCGATTTTCCTATTACAAAAGTTTTATTTTATGAGATCCTGACGCATTTGCACAGCATAAAAATGTTATCCTTTGCTTTTCCATTTTTGCACCTGGAGCGCTTTTCTCCAATGACGTTACATATGTCTTTTGTGAGAGAAGTTTTCAATATAGACCAGACTGATCGGCATTATACAACTGATCATTGGATAAACCCAAATCTTCTATCTTTGCTTTCAATTTAATTTTAAAAGGATTTACGAACTGAGATTGCGCAGAAAGTTTTTCACCGCTTATCTGAAGGAGCCGAATTCCGTATCTCTTTTTAAATTTTTGTAGCCACCCATCGCTAGCATTGAAGTCATTTCCGTTTTCACTTATGTTTTTGCGAATTTGTTTGGCTTTCTCTTTCAACATCAACCCACTTACAGGGAGGTTTTTATTCCGTATGCAAATAAATCACTTATAGAGCGATTTTTCCATTTTTGGAAGCTCTGAAGATCGTAATGTTTTGCGTTTTCCGGGTCCATAAAACGTATTGTTCACACATTTTAAAATATTGTCTTTTTTATTTTTTATTGAACATATCGTTGATTTTGCAACTTTATACTTTTTACTTAACACTGTAACACTCGATCCTTTTTTTAAATATTCCAAAATTTCGCATTTTTCATTTAAGGATAAAAACTTTCGACTGTTTTTTAGACATTACTAATTTTAAAAATAAATTCACGAACCTACCGCAACAAGTTACATAAAGCGACTAGCATTAAATACCTTTAAAATAATGGCATACTATGGTATTTATTAATTCGGGGACTCCCAACATTAAAAATAAATGCTTCTACAAATTAAAAAATCCCCAAAAATTAAAAAAAAAAAATTGTTCACTATTTAGAGCCATTAAACTTTGTTCACTATTTAGAGCGCCAATATATAAAACTGAGTGTTCACATTAGTGGATAGTTCATTATATTGGATGTTCACATTACCGCGAGTTCACTGTATATTAAATTATTTATATTTTAAATGTTTTAGTTGGATATATGAAAATTTTTTCATATACATATGGACCTAAATATGAAAATGTTTTGCCATATTTGGTATCATACATGAGAAAAATGATCATATATTATAGCATAAAAATCTAGTTCACAAACATGCACTCAAGGTTAGTCTAAATATTAAATGTAAGAATTTCACAAATTATTTAGTTCCTTATAAAGTCACTTAAGATTTTATAAATGTATGTACATCGGCATTTTTGATGGCATTTTACGAATTTATATATGTATATCACTTTTAAATAGTTCAGACTATGATTTTTGCAGTTTAAGACTTGACAAAACTTTACTGTACATATATCAAAAAAATTATTAAAAATTTATAAACTATAAAAAAATGTTTGTCAATAATATTGAAAACAAAAAATAAAAATTTCTTCACGTTAAAAAATAAAAAAAAAAATATTTAAAAAGGAAAGAAATTCTTCACAATCAGTTCGTCATTCATTAGTATTAAATGACGGTAAGTATGTAAATACCACCGCGTATTATTCTTTTACTAATATTTTTTGTTGGATGTAAATTAATAAATTTAGCTAAAGAAAGTCAGCAAGTTCAGCAAATACAAATGTTTAAAGGTCTATATATTAGACATTAAAATGTATAGGAAACTTCTTGTTCGATCCGATATTTTGGGAACAGTTTTTAATCTTTGTTGGTCTTCTATCTTATAAAGGTACTTAATTATTATAAAAAAAATCTTATTTATTTATAAAAAAAAAAAAAAAAAAAAATCATAAGATTTCTTTAACGAATTTTAAATCTAACGTCTTTAGAATTGTAAAGATGTCCATCTTTCAAATTTCCTATCTCGCAAGCCTGGGCATCAAATCCATAAGAAAAAGGAAGAAACCTCAAGTTCAAAACAAGAAAAAAACATATTTATTACCATTTTTTTATTTTAGTATTTTTTAACATTTTAATTTTATTCTTTTATGCTTAAAATAAAAAAAAAAATAATTAATCCATAAATATATGATCCAGATATTTTTAGCTGGTTAAATTTAAAAAATTTAGGTTACTTACTTGTAACCAATAATGTAACTAGTTACAATTCATTTTGGTAATAATGACTTCTGTAATACTTTGAAACAAATGAGTTATTGAATAGCTTCAAAGTAATTAGTTCCTGCAATGACATCTAATGACATCACCGTGTTAAAATAATGAGTTATTCATCTAATGTGAAAGTAGTGAAGAGCCATTATATCAGCTTCTTATCTCATTATATGGCAACAAAGTTTTTGCTGGGAAAATCAGCAATAATAATAAATCACTGATATAGCTCATATTATATGCCTTCTTAAGAACATAGATCAGTTTGAAAATTTTAAAATACATCCTCAAAGTTTGCCTTTTTTGTATTTAAATTTTTTGAGAATTAGAAAAATTAGGCATTCCAACCATTTGTTTACAGAAAAAAATATTTCCGACAAAATTTTAAATAAATAAAAACTGAAATTTTATTAAAAAAAAATTAATAAAAAAAATAAAAAATTCATAAAAATTCGAAAATTTCAAAAATGTAAATTTGTATTCTTTAATCATAAAGACAAATTTGTTGTTAATAAAACAAGATACATTTTATTCAAAGCAATGCATAAATATTGATTTTATTCTCAAATTAGTGATAAAACTCTTTTACAAATTACATACACGCAGAGAAAAAACATGGTTACAGCATGATCACCACAACTATTCAATGATTATATAGCCGTTTTTCATTGATTTAAATATACTGTGTTCATGATAGCAACGTTTATTATTCTGTTTAATCATTTAATGATTACCCACAATCAAAATTTTAATATGGTTCACTGAATAATAATATGTATTTAAATATGTTTATATGAAATCATATTTATGAATAAATCCAATCATTTAGTGAATTCTACAACTATTTAGTTAATTACATAACAATCATTTAATTATATATATGATGAAATTAGTTTATATATATGATAACATGGAATTATTAAATGATAAAAACATAATGAAATTGAAAGCAATACTTAAGAAAAGAAACGGTTATAAAACTTACTAAAAGTTATTAATAAGGTTATGAACCTTACTAATAAATTATAAATTGGAATCATAATAATGATTACGTACAAATACACTTATTGTAACCTGGAATCATATATTACAATCATAGTATGTTGCTCTTAGTTTATGGTCATAGGAACCATATTTTTTCTTTGCGTGTAGAAATTGTATATAAAATCAACATTTGTGCATTAATTTGAATGAAATTTATCTTGTTTTATTTGCAAGATATTAAAACAATTACATATTCAGTTCTTCAAATTATTTATTATTTTTATTAATATTTGATTTATTTATTAATTGATACAATAACAAAAATAATGAAAAGCCGATAAATAGTTGTTTTTTTTTAGTAAAGAATATTAGAAAACATTTTAATAATTGATTCTGTTAAAGATGTAATTGGAATAGTTGTTAGTTGGCATAAATCGTTTAATAGAATATATTTTTTCTGCAAATATTTAAACAGATAAAATTCTCATGAAGGAAAATTTTAAAATACTTTTTCTATAACAAGCTTAAAATTATGCATTTTTTAGACTCATTTCTAGAAAAAAATTAAAATTTTTTTTAAATCGCTGCACGTTGGCGTAAAAGGGGTCGAAAGTGGCGTTTAATTGGATTTTGAAAATTAACTTTTTGTAATAAAATTGGATACAGAAAAAAAATAGATAAAATTGTGTATCAATAACAATAAAAATCATTAGCCTAGGTTCCGTTGTTTTTGTGTACTGAGCTGTCAAAGTTCAACATTTTTTTATATTTTGGAAAAAGGGAAAAAAATTCAATTTTCATTAACTTTCGGAGAATTTTTTTTTTAATAAAAAGTGCTTTGAAGGAAAAATTTAAAATGGAACCATTAACTTCAGGTATTTGAGTTTACTTTTATTCAAGAATTTGTAAATTATTTTTTGTCCAGGTATTTTTGTTAATTTTTTGAAAATTGTCCAAAAATACACTAATTTTTAACTTTCATGGAGTGCAACTAAAAATGTTACAGGATGTTTGTTCTGAAAATTTTCTGAAAAATATAACATATTGTCTACTTTAATATTCTGAAAAAAAAAATCGTGTGCATATGTAGCCCGATTTGAGAAAATAAAATTTTTGTGAAAAAACTCCAGTAGATTTCATACAAAAAACAGCTTAAGTGCCAGACATTTTCTTTGCTATATCAGACATTAAACAGTGGGGAAGAATTAAAATAAATCTGTAACTTCTAATCGATTTGCATGAAATTTCATACAGACGTAGCAGAGAACAGTAGCATTTTCAATATTCGTATCAAAAGCGGAACTATAGAGGTTCAAAATAGAGTACTAGTGTCATGGAAAATGTTTAACCACAGACGTAGCAGAGAACAGTAGCATTTTGAGTTTAGAAGCGGGGTTCAATATTCGCATCAAAAGCGGAACTATATATAGAGTACTAGTGTCATAGAAAATGTTTAACCACTGGCGAATTTTTGTTCCTCACCTGATTTCCAAGATTTTTATATCAACTTAAAGTTCTTGATAAATCCTTTAAAAACATGCTTGCATGTACTACTTATCTTATATATTTTTCGAGTTATATACATTAGAATTTTCAAAAATCTCAATTTTACAAGATCCTGGTTAAGATTTTTCCATATATGTAGCCAAATATTTTCAACCGATTTGATTATATTTTATGTAGTTGGTTAAAAGCAAAATTAGCTATCGAATAAAGAAAATTAGTCATTATCTTGAGTCAAAAGTTAAACGATTTTGTACTGAAAAGTTTGCAAAAATTAACAAACAGACGGACAAATGGACGGACATTGGAATTCTTAAAAAAAATCTTCAAATTCGAAAGTTTTTTTTTATACTTCTCGATTAATATAAAAACCAAATGAAAGTATTAATATTTTCCCGAATTGAGCGGCATTTTCGACACATTTAACCCAAATGTATAGACGGACGGACGGACGGACATTGCCATGCTGAAAAAAAATATTTTAGAATTCTAAAAATGCATTTGTTTACTAACTAATAAATAGAAAAAATAAAAAGTGATCATCAAAATTTGGATAACACCTTTTCCTGGATGAAGCGTAATTTTTGTCCCATTTAACCCAAATGTATAGACGGAAGGATGGACATTACCATTAAGCCAAAAAACATGTTATAATTCTAAAAATAAATTTTTTTACTTACTAATAAATAGAAAAATTAGACGTGATCATTAAAGTATTGGTATCACGCTTCTCTGAATTATGCATAATTTTCAACCCATTTAACTCTAATGTATAGACGGACGGACAGACATTTCCGTTCTGCTAAAAAAATCTTAAAATTCTAAAACTGAATTTTTTTTTTAACTAATAATCAATAAGGAAATAAAACGTGATTTCCCTGAATTAAGCGCCATTTTCAACCCCTTTGCAGCAATGTGCAGAGATTGAAAAAATCATGGATTCCATACATTTTGGTCAAAAAAAAGTTTAGATTTTTTAATAGAAATGGGTATCAAAAAATTAAAAATTTTATGCTGGTTATGGAAAAAATATTTAAAAAATGTTTCCCATAGGATTTTGTTTCGCTATAAGACTTTTTTATGAACATTTTTTTGCAAAAATTTGGAAAATTTTATATTATCAGTACTTACTATATTGCAAATTTTTTTATATTTTAGCTCTAAAGGGGACAAAATTATAAAATTATTAAAAATTATAAAGAAAAATTTCGAAATTTTTTTTTTACACGATGTACTAAAATGATCGTGTAAACAACATTTTTGCGAAAAATTTTAAAACATTTTTTTTTTATAATTGGCTAAAAATTACGAATTTTGTGATACCCATTTCAATAAAAAACTCAATACTATTTTTATATTTTAGCTCTAAAGGGGACAAAATTATAAAATTATTAAAAATTATAAAGAAAAATTTCGAAATTTTTTTTTTACACGATGTACTAAAATGATCGTGTAAACAACATTTTTGCGAAAAATTTTAAAACATTTTTTTTTTATAATTGGCTAAAAATTACGAATTTTGTGATACCCATTTCAATAAAAAACTCAATACTATTTTTTGTTCTAGACCCGTGACTTTCAATGGCTGGTAGGGAACTGAAGATCAATTTTAATTTTTTTTAATATTTTTCCCATATTACGCTAATGTTTACGCATCGTTTGAGGGGTCTTTTTTGCCTACGGGACACTCTAATGTAGATACAAAGCATTTTGATTTTTTAATTATTTAAATCTGATAAATGTTTTCGAATTATGATAAAAAACTAGACCACATTTTTAATGGTTTTATATTTACTACAATTTTAAATGTCTAATTTAATTTGCTAGCTCTAATTTCATTTCACCACACAAACTATAAATTGTTAAAAAAATCAATATCAATTTTGGTATTACAATTTACTAAACAACAAAAATATTTTGAGAGAGACTACAAAAAAGTTAAACCTTAAAATAACCAATTTTGTTTTTAATTTTTATATATTGCTTATTCAGCAATGTGGCTACAGCAGCCACAATAAGGACTCATATAAAAAAATCATAATCTAACACACACACAATGTAATATTAACAACTTTTGGAACAACAACATATAAAATATATTTAACCTCTGAAAAAAAGTCTAATCGAAAGTGGATAAAACTTTAAATAGTGTTACAATGATGTTCTTTTTTTTTTCTTTCATTCCTTATTTAGTTCAATCAATAAGATATTTATGAAGAATAGAAAAAAAAAAAAGAAGAAGGGAAAACGTACTACTACAAACCAAATAAAAATAAGTACATTTTGTGGTCATAAATAAGTTGATAACATGATCTACGCATAACGAATATAAATTAAGGATTTCAATAAAGAACAAACTTACTAATACACGTATATATATAAAGGCTGCCAAAGACACACACTAACACACATACAAAAAGTTCAAGGATATAACACAACATATAACCCAGTAACATTTTTTATAATGGAAAAAGCAAAATTTAAAATTTTAAGTTTGATTTTCTCTAAGATTTTCATAAAAGAAAATTAAAAAGCTTTATTTTTCCCCCACAAAAAAAAAAATTCGCTGGGATTTTTATATTTTTAAATTTCCTCTATTTTCTTTTCTTTCCTTATAAGTTACTTAAACATTCTATAAACATAAATATTATAAAGAATACACAAAAAAAAAAAAAAAAACAAAGACTAAATTGAAGCAAACACAAATAATCTTTAGACCCAAATCTTACAGTAATAATTTTTATTTTCAGTTTTTCTTTTCTCTCAACATTATCTTAGGGAAAACCTTAAGAAAAAGGTAAACTAAATAAGAAACCAAACTCCTTAAAGATGCTGCTAAGACACCAAGGAAAACAAAATATTTATGATTTTTGTATGCTTCTAATTCAAGAAAATAATTATCAAATCTAATAGAAGAAAATAAAAGAAAGAGAAATACCAAAAGAAACTTGCCTGCCATCATCATCGTGACTAGACTGTTATTAAAAATAATTAAAGGCCTTTAGATAAAATAGCTTTTGATTTCAATTCTATGGTCTGGATTATTAATTTCATTAAATCAATATTATAGTGAGTGTGACAAGAATTTAAAGTTGGTAGTAGAATTGAAGTTGCTTGTGTATTAGAGAGTTAAGAAAAAAAGATATTAAAAGTGTAACTTTAATGTGAATAGGTAAGAAATAGTAAGGTTTTACCTAATTTTTATAGAGAAACAATTTTATTTCTATTGAAATATTTATAATGTTTCCTAAAATATTAAAGCTTTTTAGGAAGGTCTTTGTATAGTCCCAGATAAAATTATTTTTTATGTATTTATATAGGGAATTCCTTAAACTCGTTTACTTTTGGGATTCAAAAAATAAAAAAAATTAATGGTACATCAACGCTATTTTTATCAACTGGCTTTAATGAAACACAAATCTATTCGAGTGAAGAACATAATTACACTGGTCCAATCCTCTACCAAAGACGAATAGTTGGACTTGATGCATTTTGATGTGCTAAACACGAATCTGCTTTCAGTTTTATGCATCAGGTCTGGATTTTTTTTATGGGCGTGTCTAATATTTCGTTCATAGTAAGGCCATTACTCTAGTATATTTCCTCATAACTCAAGAACGGTGTGTACAATTGACACAAATGATACACCAAAAGATGGGTACTAAAAATATCTTCAAACTTATATTCGAAGATATTTTGAAACAAGTGTCCAAAAAAATACTTTTTTATGCAAAATTTTAGATTTTTTTTGTTACTAAAATTTCTTTTAATTAATGAAAACATCAAATATGTTTCAGTTTATCACCTTTATCTTAAAGCTGGTAATGCTGCGAATAAATTAAGTCATGTATCTTCAAAATTGATGCACAAATCTTGATTTTATTCACAGTTAAGTAAAAATACCAATGTTACATACAATTGAGTAGAAATGCAGTGGTGGTCAAAACATTTTTTCTTAAAACAAAAATAGATGGATTAGGTGGATTTTGACGAGTTAAACAAGAATCTGCATTCACTTTTTTTCTATCACGTACTGATTTTTTTTATGGGCATGACTAATATCACATCACCTTATTCAGTGGTCACACTATAAAATTCGAGAATGGTTTGTCAAATTTAGACATAACTCAAGAACCGTTTACTTGATTTTGATAAATGATACACCAAAAGATGCATACGAAAATTGTCTTCAAGGTATGTGAACAATATTTACTCGCTCAAGAATTTCAGAGCTATCGATCAAAATGTTCATAATTTTTCCAAAAAAAAAAAAAATAATAATAATAATTTTTTCGCTATTAATTACCGAATAACTACGGAAATATTAACTGAACAAAAAATTATGTAAATTCAGCTTAAAGACAATTTAAGTCGCTATATACTGGAGTTTAATTTATCTTAATAGCCGTTAACCGTTCTCGAGTTATACAAGTGTGACTGCCTAAAGGCGGGGTCATAGTAGTCATGTCCATAAAAAAAAATTAATACGTGATAGAAAAAAGATGAAAGCTGATTCTTATTTAGTACGTGAAATTCCATCTATTCACCCATTTTTTTATTTAAGATGAATAAAAAAAAAAATTCTTTTTTGCCCACTAGTGTATTTCCACTTAACTGTAGGTATGCATGGTTATCCTAACTTAACTGTGAATGCAATCAATATAAGTGCATCAATTTTTATGATACGTGGCTTTATTTACTCGAAGTTTTACCAGCTTTGAGATAAAGATGATAAACTGAAACATTTTTGATGTTTTCATTTTTAGAAAGAAGTTTTAGTAAAAAAAAAGAAATCTTGAATTTAGTATGAACAAATTTTTTTCGGACACTTATTTCGAAATATCTCCTAAACTGTTGAGCGGATAATTTGTTAGTAGAACACATTCCACATATTTTGGTGTATTATTTATATAAATCGTGCATAGCGTTCTCTAGTTATAGTGAAATATACTCGAGTAATGCGCTAATTTAGGACGCTATATTAGACATGCCCATAAAAACAAATCTCGACCTGATGGGAAAAAACTGAAAGCAGATTCGAATTTAGAATGCGGAATTTCGTCTAGTCCACGTATTTATTTATTTATTTATTTTTTTTTTTTTTTTTTTTTTTTTTTTTTGAAGGAGCCCAAGAAAATTTTTTTCGATCAGTGTTATTAGTAATTTTATAGGCAAAAAGAAATTTGACGACCATGCCAAGCTTGTTGAGTTCGATGGCATGAACATGCAAGAGCTAGGTGACAACATGAGCATAAAATACTATTGCCGAAGTTTGCAACGAAAACTACCTAAAGTCGTTCATTCAAGGAAATCGTATAAAAGAGCATTTGATAGTGTTCGATAGAAATTTTGTTAACATATGTAGTAATTTTTTGTCAAAATAATAAAACTTTTATAAATTTTGTTAAACGAATTTCTAAAAAGTACTGAAAAACTTAACATATAGACAACACCATAAGAAATAAATGTAAAAAGGATTTAGATCAATAGCTTGCATAACTAAGCCTGAAAAAGTACACATTTTTCAGTTTTTTACATACAAAGTAATTATTATTTTACTCTGAATATCAATTTAAAAACAATTTAAACAAAGTCATTATATAGATAAACCATGTCTTATAAAATACATTATGAAGATTTTAAGAAAATTGGTTAAGGATAATAAAAACAAGTAAAAGCGTTATATTCGGCTGTGCTGAATTTTATATACCCTTCACCATCGTTGAGATGGAAATAGATTTGATTTCATCTATATATATAAAAGAGTAATGACTAAGTGATTGACTGACTGACTGATTTACTTAAAGTTTATTAAGTCATGGAAAATTCCATTTTTTGCGTATTTTTGCACAAACACACATTCGAACATTGGCTACGGGAACAAATTATTTATGTTGTTATAGCTTTTTCACATCCACAATAGTACAATGCTTTTGGAATCTTCCATGACTTAATAAAATTTAAAGTGGCATAGTTTCGGTTCTGTAAAAGTTATTGATTTCAGTCTTTTTCTGTATAACAAAGAATTACGTCAGCTATGCAATGTAATTTAGATGAGAAAAATCGAGTTTATACTTTTTATGATTTCTGAAATTAAAGTAAAATTTTTGTGAAAAAGTGTTTTTTTAAGAAACTCTAAATATTTTATTTGTAATAAAATCTTTGTTATTAAAGAAATCTTAAAAAATTTTCGGTGGATGTAGACTTTATCGTGAGAAATGAGAAAGTGAAAAAAAAAATTAGGATTTTACTAAAAGGAATCTCACAATTCCCAAAACAATGCCAAAAATTCCAAAAATGGGTTTTTTTCACATTTTCGGTTATAAAATCCACATTTTTTCGAAGTCCCATAGATTTTGATTGAAAACTTTTAACAACATATTGCAGATTCTTGAACTGCATTCCGTTTGCCAATTCGTGCTTTGGGATTTGAGAAAATATAGTCTAAAATCAAAACTTTCATATAAAATTGGTCGAATTCGGGAGGATGTGTACCTTGAGCATTTGATTTATTTGGCTTGTTTTTTATCTTAAAGTCTTCTCTGTGAAGATAACTTTCAGAAAATAATAAAATTATTATATGTTGTTAAAGAAAATTTTATTGTAGAGAAAAAATAGTGTAGATACTTTTTCGGCCAAAAAAACACAAAAAGTCGTAATTTTTGCAATTTTAAAATTCAAAATCGTTTATTTTTGGATTTGGTGAAGATATCGACTTCAAATTTCAATAGATTATTTTGTTCTCTAATTAGCTTAAGAAAAAACAAATAAAATCGGTTGGAAATACTATATATGGAAAAAACTGGACTAAGAACATACAAAATTGAGGTACTTAAAAATTCAAATGCAAATAACTCAAAAACTGTAAAAGATAAATAGGACATGCAAGCATGTTTTACGTAGGTCTTATCAGTAAAAATATTCTGATAAGACCTATTCTACAATAATCTGTAAAAATATTTGAAATCGGACGAGAAACAAAAATTTGACAAGCGATTAAAAAATTTCTATGTCAGAGATACCCTATTTAGCTCCGCCCCTGAGGGGTCTATTCCGTCCCCATTCCAAACTTAACATTTTTCACTCCTCTGCTATACATATACTAAATTTCATGCAAATCCAACCAGCCGATCAGAAGTTACAGATTTATTTCCAAAAAATGTCGATTCTACCCCACTGTGCAATATTAAATTAAAAAGATAATAATAATTCTAAGACAATATTAAATTAAAAAAAAAAATATTAAATTTAAAAAACGGTATCGTGAAAGTTGATGGACCGATTTAACTGATTTAAAAAAACCAAAACTCGAAAAAAATATTTATGATCGATCTATGCAAAAACGAAGTCCATAGCTCAAATATTACCTGCAAAAAATCGTAATAATGCATTTTGGCCTATAATTTGGTAAATACTGGATCGACTTAGTTCACTTATTTAACAAAAAATTAAAAAAAAAAAATTCCGAATTTTCAGTGAAAGAGCGATGCCTCTAACTTGTATAGTTCCTCCAAAAAGTTAAAAAAAAACTATATGCCATAGTTCATTGTTGTTGTTGTTTTTCAGCACAATAAATACAACAACTATAGGAGAAACGTGCATTAAATAAATAAAATAAGATTTGCCAATAACTCGATTTGGTTAATTGAAAAACCCGAAATTCAAGAAAAATATTTGTGACCGATCTATATAAGAACTAAGTCCGTAACTTATATAAGATTGAAAATCGGTAAAAAAAATATATTTTGGCCAATATCTCGGTTAATAATGGACCGATTGTGTTCATATCTTTTACACTAAAATTCAGAAAAAAAATTTCTGATATTTTGTCGTAAAAACGAAGTCAATAGCTTATATAGGGGATTCAGAAAATCGAAAACCGTTTTTTAGAAACCGGTTTTTTTTTAAATATCTCTTTGAACCGATTTTTTTTTTAATCAATAGATTTTAGAAGAAATTCAAAGGTTTTAGAAGAAATTTCTGATCTTTTGATACATATATCATATATCTATGTTATCGGAAGGCTTTATAAATGCCATTTACAGCATTTTTAAGCCAAAAACAGTTTTTTAGACATATCTTCTCCATATATGAACCGATCTCGCTGAATTTCGATAGCAAAATTTTCGAAAGAATTTCCGATTGTTTAATATATATATTATATATGGCAGTTGTCGGTGGGCTTCATAAACGCCATTTCAACCGACGGACACATGGACGGACGGACAGACGGACGTCGTCCTATCGGCATCATTTCTTATAAGGATCAAGAAAATTGTGGAAATTACAAACTGAATGAAAACAATGCTTAGGAAATACATAATTATATATTATATAGATAAAATATTTTGAGTTTTTCCAAAAACCCAAAATTTTACTTCAATTCCAAAAAGCAGATAAACTATGGACTTAAATTTTTTTTAATAAATTTTCGCTTCTAGCTTACGTAATTCTTAATTATATACAAAAAGATTGAGGTCAATATTATTTACAGTATTAAAACTACAATACTTTAAGGTTTAATAGATAAAAGAAGATATCTCTGCAAATCAGATAAGAAATAAAAGTTTTACATTTAAAAATTAAAAATTGTATACGTCAGAGTTACCTTATGTAGGAACTGGAGGGAAAGAGATGAGAAGATCACCAAGGTTTTGCTGGACAGAGACGTTAGTTAAGTTTTAAGGGTTGGGCTTAAACAGGACGGGATAAGACGGAATGGGAACGTGGGTATATAAAACCGACAGTTTGGACAAACGGCGAGAGTTATTCAGTGTGAGTTGAGCTGAGTGGAAGTAGCATTAACACAAAAGGAGTTTGTGTTAATGCTAAGCTATTTTTAAATTGTGTAAATATATTGTGTAAATAAATGTAAATATGAATTTGAAATAGAGTTGTGTATATAATTTAAAATAGAGGAGATAGAGTGTGACAGAGAGAAGTCACAAAACCACAAAGTGTTCACCAAAATGCTTTTAAAATCTACGCTTATTTTGAGCCAACATATCTTCGCTTATGAGGGGTCTATAGAGCCGCCCACAATTACAGATTTATTTAAAAAAAAAAAAATTCTCGATTCTGTCCCAGAATGCAATGTCTTTGAAAAGCTATAATTATAGATCTTCTTACAGTCCTTATAGGCTAAAATCGTTTACTTATTTTATAGTCCCTGATAAGTTTCAATCGTTAAATATTGAGAAGAAAGTGACTTCTTTAGAGGTGACTGTGGAATGTGAGCTGTAACGTAATAACATTCAATCTAGCCCAACAAATCTAACATTTTCAACTTTAACAATCATTTCACTCTAATTTCAATCACAAATCCTGCAATTTCTTATTTTACTTTATTCATCCAACTACCTTATACAGCACAAAACTAAATGCCACCATAACGTTACTACTAAAAAAAAAAAGATTCTTGTTTTTTGATACGAGCTCTGATGTCGAGACAAAGTAACAACAAAATTTCATTAATACATTGTCCTATGAAAATTTCATATCCTGTGCGATAATTTCTCCTACAAACACAAGCAGATCATGTTGCATTCAAATGTAAAATAATCGTTGCCAATAGATGCTTTACGCTACGTCAAAGATAAAACTGCGACCACCAAATCCCTTGTTAAACAACTAGACTGACTGAATGCATGCAAATATATCCCATGTATTGAAATCATAATGAAAATATTCTTCAAATTTAAACCATAGTACATGTGTTAGAAATAGACTCAATGGAAAGATTATTAAACAGTAAGTAGTTAACAAAGTTTTGTTATATGAAATTTTTTATTTTGTATGGGATTTCGTGGTAAATTGGTTAGTTGGTAAAGTAGCTAGAAATGATTTAAATGTTGAAAGAGATACACATTTGTAAAAATTATTGCTTCTAAATAGATTTTTGCAGAAAATTCACATATCTATTGATCCCTTAAAAGAAACAATTCAACAAAAATCAATTATACATAAAACTAAATACTTGGGATTTATATTTTAAGCCTGAAAAGTTAGACAAAATTCAATAATTTCCCCTGAGAGTAGTGTTTTATGGTCTTTTGGGTTACTATGGTTATGATAGTCTAAAAAGCTTAAATTGTTGTTGTCTTAGATTTTATAAATTTAATTTTCGTTTTAGTTTTTCTGCCTGAAAAATTTAAATGAGTTGAACAAGCATTTCTAAACAAATACAAATTTAGTTTAGTTGCGTTGAGCATTTATATGTGATATTTTTATCTTGTCTTTTTCAAAATAAAAATGAATTTAAAATGAGAATTTTTATTGAACTACTAGAATAAAGCGAATTTTAAAATATTCTGTACACAGTAATTTTACTTATAACAAAACTCCTAGGCATATGAGTAATATTTATATATTGCTAAAAAAAATATTAATCAAACAACTAGTAATTGTACTGTAATGAACTAATTTTAAAAAAACTCCCTCTCTCTCGCTGTACAATGGGGTCAAACGCAATTTTTCGGTAATAAATCTGTATCTCCTAAACAGTTTAGAAGATACAGATTTATTTATTTAGGCTAAACTACGGTTTGGATTAAATTGAAATGTATGGAAGAATTGTAGAAGAGGACCTAAGCTTTCAAAAAAATTATTTTATAGTCACCCTTTGATAACACAAGATCAGCTACAGGGTGTCAAAGTTGACTACCTCGAGTAAGTAAAAGTTTCAAAAAACCGTAACTTCTAAAATATTTTTGAAAAATTACCAAAAATTGATTTGTTAAGCTTTTTAAACAAATTTTGCAAGTGTGAAAGATTGATATACATTTTATATATCACATAAAGAATAATGTCAAAAATATTATGCTAATATGCTTTTTTATGCAATTAAAAAAAGTCGTTTAAAAAATGTACTTTTTTCATAAAATCTGCACTCCTGCATTCGTTTTTGGCCGGGCGGGAAACAGTTTGGTGCAAGCCTAAATAAAATCAAAATTTCTATATTAGCCATTTATAAAGTCTTATCTTTTGAATTATATAAAGAAAACATTTTTTATTAACGGAACTTTGAGAAAAAAGTTAAAGAATTGAACTATATTTTTGTTTTTCATACTAATTTCAGAGTACTGACTTTGAATATTTTTTACGTCTAGACGAATTGAGATAATCCAAAAGTTCTTTCAGCATATTATTTTGGAATATATTAATAATTACGGAATATTAAAAAAAAAAATTACCTGATATACCTCAGGACTTATTCCCGAAAAATGAAAGAAAGTCGAGGCAAAAAAGCAAAAATTCAAAATACAAGCTGTAACAGAGATTATTTCATTATTTTATTTTTACATTATTATAATTTATTTCATTAAAATAGTATAACATTTTCATTATTTTATAATATACATGTATCATCACTTTTGTCTTTTACTGTACTTGTTATTTTTTTTGTGATTCATACTTATTCTTGTTTGTAACTGTTTTTTCTTTCCTATTCGTTATTTTAGTTTTGCTCCAGGAATGGAAAAGTTGATGCTATAGTACTTTTTTTGATACTATATTACATTTAAAAGTACCTTCAAGTCATTTGATACTGTCAAACGATTAGCTAAGTAGATATTCTACAATTCAAATAAAATATTTTTAAATGAAAATATATTTTCGAAAATTTACAATTGGTGTTCGGAAGTAATAATTAAATTGCAATGAACACTATCTCTGATAAAATTCTGTTTCTTCGAGTTCCCAAAAATTTGACATGTAATTAGGACAATTCAAATAAGTTTAACAAACTTTATTATAGAAACACTTGAGCTGTAGGTTTAATTTATGAAATTGTAAGCTCTAAAATATATGTGCAATCATTACTAAAAACTACAATATTCTATGCTCTGTAAACTATATTGAAGTGAAAATGTTTCAAATTTCAAAGAAGTAATCGATTTCAAGGAAGTTTATTTCAATAACAGGATGACATTTATTAAGATCTTTATATATTACTATAATATTTAACCTTAATAAAATCATTTAATGATGCAAATTTTATTCTTTGAGTTTTGCATTAAATGAGGGTGAAAAAAGTACTAATTGAAATTTATTTTGGTACCGAAAAATATTTTCATTTTCCATCCCTGTTTTGCTCATAAGAATTTTGTAATTTTTTTTACTTGTTTATGTTAAATAATACAATCTTGATCCCATTGTTTTTGCTTAAGTGAAATTGAGTTTATTCGTTACTTTATTCTCTCTGTTTATGTCAAACACAAAATTCTCAATCTCATTGTTCTTAACTTTTATTAAAGCTTTGAGTAAAAGCTCTTTATCATACTCTCCTTATTTACTTTTGAATTGAGTCATTTTATTTCTATGTAAACTTTATAATATAAGTGAATGCAGCTTATGGTTTTGATCACTCGTTGCTTGGACGTTCTTCAATAGAGATTTAAAAAACAAACAGCTGTTTTTCTTTTTATTCGTTTTATTAGAATTGGAAGGCGAATAAGACGGTTCTCGGCAGTTCAAGCCTCCAGCCATAATATAAAGACATAAAAAACCGGATTACATAAGGAATAGAGGTCAGTTAGGACATCACTGTCTGGCTTGGACCCAATTCCTAGTTTTTCCACCATTACGAAGCGTAAATATTTTTTTAACTGTAAGAGATTTACAGCCGTATTCAAAAAAACTAATGTATGTTTGATAACGAGTTACTAACTTTTTTGTATGTAAATTTCCATAAGAAAAAGTTAGTATCTCGTTATCAAACCTACATTACTATTTTTGAATACGGCTGTTATTTTTTATTTATCTTGCCGAGCACTTTACAGAAATATAAAAATTTTTAAAATCAGACTTAATTTGTAGGTTACGATTTTTTGAAACTTTTATATAATCGAGGTAGTTAAATTTGACACCCTGTAGTTGATCTTGTGTTATCACAGGGTGACTATAAGATTTTTCTGAAAGCTTAGGTCCTCCTCCTCTTTCATACATTTCAAATTAATCCGACCAGTAGTTTAGGAGATACAGATTTATTACCAAAAAATTTGCGTTTGACCTCACTGTGCGCTGTCTTTCTGGGTATGATTTATTTTAATTTCAATATCATAGGAATAATATAAATCATTCGTCTCAAATCGCCAAAAATAGTGTAATATTTTGCCTTAAATATATGGGAATATTTGTTACAAAACGTTTAACACTATTTGATTACCCACTCTTTCATATAATTTGAGGTTTGTAATAAAGTTTTCCACAATTTTTCGTAACTCAATTATGTATATGTACGTATATAGCAAATGTTTAAAACTTTTATTTGCTCGCTTCTTTTAGTTTATTTATTTATTTTTTTTTATAAAAACATTTTTAAAAACACTTCATTAATATTTTACAAACAAAAGCAAAACTATTTTTCTAAAAACCATAGAATTTTTATTTTTTTTAACTTTAATTTGATCATTTAATAAGTATGAACTTTTAATATATTTAATTAAATTTAAAATAAAATATTTGTAGAGTAAGGATATTTAAAATTTAGTAGTGAAGATATTTTAATGAAAAATAAATACTAATACACAGGCATTATATATATGTATAAGTAAAACTATTTTTTGAATTCAAAATTTTAAAATGTGACCTAGAGGCCAACAATCCAAAGCTGGGAGTAGAGTGGTGTAGTTCATGACCGAACTAGTTCAATTGAACGATTCACTCAACTGAGCGAACTGATCGTTCATTTTCTGAGCACTTTTAGCTCAATACTGAGTTGTTATTTCAAAACGTATGTGTAATTTTCTTTTGCGCTCATGTTTTCATTTTAACATTTTGCTCCTACTTTTTAAACGTTGTATATAAAAAGTCTAATCAACAAATTAATAATGTTATTATTAGTGTCTACTTTTAGGCTATTAATTTTTTTTATGTTTGCTGAAAACAGAAACGGCTTATTAAGTGAATGGTTTTCAGTAAACAGATATGTTGAACTAGGTCGCTTTTTTTGCTCATTCGCTCAGTTGTCTTTTAATGAAACATTAAAAACAACATTAGCGATCAATTCATTGAGCTAATAAACCCAACTCTAGAGTAAACCAGTTTACAATCTTAAATTGCCTTTTTGCCTCTGTTTGGCGGTACTGAAACAGAGTTTGTGGACTATAATTAGATACCAGCAGAATGTAATACATACTTTTACATAATTTTTATTTAATAAATTTCAAAGAAACATTTTTAATTAATTAAAAATATATTTGACAGTTCCTTTATTTGGCATTTTAAAATATAAATGTTTATTTGAAGATAAATTATAAAACTGTCTTGGCCTTTAATCGAGCTCAGGACCTAAAGTTTTTTAGTCACAAACCCAAGCGTATACCACATCGATATGTTGAAATTGACTATTTTCATGGCTTATATAAAAAGCTTGAAACGCAACTAGAATTCGAATAATACATTCGTCGAAATGTACTTAGAAATTCTTGTAAAATTATTATTATTATTACTATTATTATTATTATTATTATTATTATTATTATTATTATTATTATTATTATTATTATTATTATTATTATTATTACTATTATTATTATTTTTCTTTTTAAATAAAAATTTTAGTACCTGTTTAAGAAAAACAGAACTTTACAAGGAGTTGCAGGGATATGAACTCAAAGTTAAGGACTTTTAGTTTAGAACACTTCCTGTTCAAATTACTTGAACATTCCTTTTTAATATTTAAAAATAGTTTTATTACTTATCTTGTATAATTTTCAAGTACACACGTGTGCATTGGTTTTTCAGGAGCTTGGAAAATATCCGATTCGTAATATGGAGTTGAAAATAAATAGAGTAAGTCTTAGAGCTGAGTTAGGTAAGTTGGTAATCATAGTTGTAGTGATATTGTTAGTGCCGGGAGATTTTCCTTTCTTAAGTCTTTTAAATGCTGTCTTCATGGCTGAGAGTCGAAATTTTAATGGATGGAGTACCATTTCATTAATAACAGTAGGGGAAACGCAAGAATTCGTGCTATTTGGAGTGAAAACAGTATCTAAGTGAGTGGCGAACGCCTCGACTTTTTGAGTATTATTTTTAGCCCATTGACCGTTTTGAAGTCGTGTAGGAGACTCGTATGCTATAGGCTGTAATCTGTTTTCTTAGTAGGGTCTAAGTTTCGCAGATAGTTCTTAAGTTCGGATTCTTTTTGGTTTTTCAAAGCTACACTCAATCTTCTCCGGCACTCACTAAGTTCAATTTCAAGGTCAGGATATCTTAACTCCTGCCATTGGCGCCTAAGATTTATTTTTTCCCTCAATATCTTTAGGACATTTCATGTATTTTTTATTTTTCGAGAAACCTGTAGGTGTAGAAATTATAGCGGCATATCACAGATGATGTGATGTTTGTAACGCGTAGAAAAAAATATCTTAAAGTATACCTTTCTACTTAGAATCACTTTCTGAGTCGATTTAACGATGTCCGTCATCAAGTGATTCGCTGGCTGTCTGTCCATGTAAACTTTGTGAACAAAGTAAAGGCTGCAATTTTGAAGATATCTTGATGAAATTTGACACGAATAGTTATTTTAGCACAAGGGCGAAGCCTGTTAAAATTGGTTATGACCGGTCTATTATTTCACTTAGCCCCCAAACAAATGACCTCACGGAATAGGGGCTTAGCGGTCATAAATACCCTACATATAGCAATATTTTAATTAAATTCGGTGTGAAGAAGTTTTGTATAAGTGTTAATCTTTGTGCCAAATTTCATGAAGATCCGTTCATAATTGAACATAGCTGCCATTTAAACCCACTTCCGAGAATTGCCCTAAAATAAATAAAATCATATAGATGTTAGTATCAACGCATTATTCTGTATTTATATATTTTATTTTACATTTGACCACAGGTCTAATATAAGTCCCCTTCCCAAATTTTTATGCGCATACACAATGGTGTAGGGTATCATATGGCCGGTCTTTAGCGACTATATCTTTTTTTCTCGTTTTTTTTTATTTTTTTATTTGAGCAAATTTTTTTACTTTTTCAGTTTTTTTCGATTTTTTTTGGTTAGTCAATTTACTGTGGTGTTTTTTCGTTTTGGCGCTTTTTCATTTATGCTATTTTTTTAATTTTGAAGATTTTTGTTCATTTTAGTGTTTTCTTTTCGTTTAGGCGATTTTTTTTCATTTATGTTATTTTTTCATTTTGAAGATTTTAATTAATTTTAGCGTTTTTTTTTTCATTTATGCTATTTTTTTTTCATTTTGAAGATTTTTGTTCATTTTAGCTTTTTTTTTTCGTTTAGCCGATTTTTTTTTTCGCTTAAGCATTTATTATATTTTTTTTTTTTCATTTTTTCGATTTTCTTTGTTGTTTGAAATACCTTTAGTAAAAATCAGAAAATGAATTTTAAAATATGCATGAGAAAATATAATATAGGGGATATTTAAACATTTGAATCGCTCTTTTATACATATATGTCAGATTTGTGTGTGTATTAGTAGCAACTTTTACCGCTTCTAGCTTCTAAAATATTAAAGCCACTTTTAAAAAATGTTGCTCATCTATAAGGGCATATTTTTTCTTTTATTAAAATCTGAAATATAGTGTGAGCGTGAATTGAATTACAGGAAATGTGTTTTCCTATTAATTATATAGATAATAGGGAATGGTAAACAATGCCAAAAATCGATTTTCGATTTTACGATCAACTTTTTTCATTTCGATTTTCAAAATCGATTAATCGGTCCCCAAAATCGATTATATTTTGAAATCGATTTTTTATTGATAAAGTGAAATAAAATGTATGTATATATATCAAAAACAACTAAAAAATAAACCTATGAAATGACCTCAAATATGCAGGTCACAAATAATACATGTATAAAAGTTATGTATATAAAATAGAAATCTGAATATCTAATTTATCCATCAAATCCATCTTCAGCAAGGCGTTGTAAAAAAGCCCTACATTTAAATCAATGTTCACTACTAAGCCTGTTCTTTGTTGGGCTATTATAACAATAGACGTTTACACAGTACTGATATTGCGAGTATTTCCAAAAAATTTCGAGCTATTTCATTAATAAATGTTTTAATTTTTTAATCCTTCGGAGGATTTAGACGATTGTTTTTTTTTAAATTTTGATTCGGCATAGAACTGATTTAACATAACTTTATTATTACAAAAAAATTGTTAATATATAAGATTTTTATAATTGTACATATTTTTCTAAACTTTTTAAAACAAAATCGATTTTTAAAACTAAATAATCGATTTCAGTATAAAATCGTTGACATAAAATCGATTGCAAACAACCGATTTTTTTCTCCTGAAAATCGATTTTCGACTAAAATCGAAATCGATTTACCATTCCCTAATAGATAAATCCCAAATACTGAGATTTTTAAAATCCAATTCGGTTTTACATTTCTACTAATAAAGCAAGTAAAATACCAACTGTCCAAAACAATTTTTTTTTTTAATTTTACTTTTTACCAAAAAAGTACAAGAATATTAAAATTTTAAATTAAAATTCTGCTTGAGTTTTTATTCTCCAAAAACCAAATTGTTATTATAATATTTAATTAGAAACCTTAACTTCATTTGTAATCAATTCTTTTTAATATCCTTAACCAAATTAAATAATGCCTCTTTGATTTTTACTACATACTCTATTTTAGAGCTTTGCTAAAAACAAATGATATTTTAATATGCTAAAGATGTTTCATTAAGTCCAGCCAACTGGTAATTTTTACATATAACTAAAAAGTAAATCAAGCATATTTTAACTTATACTCATACAAAAACAATTGTACAAAATATCCTTTTCAAATAATCATACGTTAAGAAATCTGTGCATAGAACTTATAGAATTGTATATAGATGTATATGAAAACTATGTATGTATATAAATACCCCTACATTTACAATACATTTGTATGAAAGAAACATTTGTTTCGGCCGTTTGTTTAATTTTGCTTTTGTATTAATTCCAATTATACGCACGACTGGGAATTTTCTTTAGTAACAATTATTGATGCACACAAATGTTAAAGAAACGAAAGCAGGACCTATGTCCTGCTCTTGTTACTTTAGTTATACATATATACAAATAAAAGGAGAAATACTTGAACAGCAGTTGAAATAGTTAATAGTAACGAGGTCTAGGAAAAAAATTATTTTGGAAAACTTAAAATTTAAAACAAAATGTTTGACAATACTAACAATCACTTAGAAAATATTTAGTCCTCCTCAGCTATTCTAAAACTTCATTTTGTTTTAAAATAAATTTGGTTAATATTAACTTTATAAACCACCCTCGTTATTTTCGTAAGTATATTTAAATTAAGCTTTAGCTTTATATTAAGTAAGTTAGTAAGTGTATATGTATGAATTTTCTATTTATTTTCTATAGTATACTTACCAGCATCTGTTTAGATATTTGTGTGTTGCCTACTTTTAGGTCTAATGATGTTTTTATGTAGTGACAATTCCCTAGAGTTTTTCTCTCATAATATTTTGCTTTATATATCTATACTCTATGTTGTCCTTATTTCTAATTCTATATTCAATTCATATTCCCTTCAATAACAACAACTAATTGGCTAAACGCATTTTGTTGGCAACAAAGTTTGATTGTTGTCATTGTTTCTTAGCGAAATATATAGACAAATCATATTCTTCAATTATTTATCCTCTTTAAATAAGTCTTTCATTTTTTTTTTAAGGACTTTGTCTTGTGTTGTTGTTTTCTTTTCATTCCTATGTATCTCATTTTGTTGTAGAGTTGTCATTGGTGATATTAGTCCCCGATGAATTTCTAATGTTCTGCCATGGTTATTTAGTTTATCATGCTAGTAACGTTATAAGATTTCTTTGCAAACTAATTATTAGTTGTGATTTTATCTTTTTTGTCTTTAGTATTTCTTTTCTTTTTTCGCTTCTAGATTTGTTGTTTTTTTATTATTTTTTAAACAGTATTATTGATTTGTCTGGGGAGTCTATTAATGTTAAAGTGACTTCATTTTTTAAGTAAATTATGAAAAAGTAATAGAATATACTGGCACTGATAATATTATATTTTAACAGGGACAGAAAGTTTATACATTTAAAAATTTTATATTAAACATTTAAAATATGCACTAAAAATTAATAAAACAGGTAATAACTTTAAAATGTTCAGTAAATAACACAAAATACTTAAATGAGAAAAAATCACTTTAATACACAAAAACATCATTTATGACAAAACAAGCAAAATATGCACTAAAAATCAATGCCATTTTAAAATATATTTTTTATTTTTTTTGTTTACAAACATAAAATTAAAATTTTGCATAAGCTTCCGGTTCCTGCTTATTAACCCTAAGATGACTGGTAACGTTGTGAGCACTAAGTTATCCTCTTGGTCTAGCCAGAACTGTTATAGGTAAAATTTTGGCTCTACGAACTATTTATAGTAGCACTTTTATCTTGATTTTGTGAATAGTATTTAATATAAGTTATATATGTTAATATAAATTGGAAATGGTTCGCTTATGGAAAAAGCTCATAAATTTGCACTTTTTTAAATAAAACGCAATTTTAGGTAAATTTATGAATGATATGAAAGAAAGTGAATAAATATTGTTATTTTTATTAAAAATAATATTTATTTAGTATCACTCTGCTTGTCAATCATACGAGTAGCACAATTATTTGGTGATTAATTTTCGGTATTACATTGCGATTAATTTTTACAATTTCGTCGCACAGTGGTTCTAAAACGCTTTTTTTTTTTTTTTTGGTAATAATTCAGTAACTAAAGAACCGTTAGAGGTATCTCATTTTACATGGTCAGAGCTGAGGTGTTTTCGAGTTGATTTGGAGGAGTACAGGCCCCTAGGCTGTCAGGGGGAAGTGGGTGGCCCTCCAAAGTTGCCCATCTCGGGTATGTCATTTTTTTTAAAAATTCGCCAAAAATTCATTTATGATATGACAGAAAAGAAATTTTACATATAGATAGTCCTTGAAAATCTCTACAAAAAAATATGCTTACATCTGTAAGTTATCTCCTTTAGTTTAAGAAATATTCGGGTCGATATAAATTTTTACCTCATTTTTAGTCTCGTGTTTTTTTAGTTTTTTTAACTTGGCGATCTTAATATTGCCCCTAAAATTTTTCTAAAATATTTGCCAGATTCTCCACAAAATTCTAAATAATATTGCTGCAAGAATCTTATAATTATAAGAAAACGTTAAAAAGTTATATTAATCTAAAGTTGGAACTTTAAAAAAATTTTAAATTTTTTGGGTTTTTTCCAAAAAGGTGACAATATTTATTCAGTGATAAAATTTGTTTTTTGTTCTGGGCTTTATCATTTTTTTAATGTTTTCAAAAGAAATCTTAATGTAAATGCGTGTAAAGTAAATTCGGAGGAGTTTGGGACAAAGGTCAGCCCACGAGCCCTATCCAAATTTCGTCAATTTTGGAATTTATTGTTTTCTTTTTTTGTTATGTTCTTAAACCGCAAAGCTGGGATCGACTTAAAATTATTTGAATTTTTTAGCAATATATATAAGGTATATACTCAAAAAGTATTTTCTGACGGAGGCTTCTTATAACGACAGGGTGACCATTTCAATGAAGTAAATTTTTGAAGGAAGCTTTCTCCTACTACTCCTCCAAATCAACTCGAAAACACCTCAGCTCTCACCATGTGAAATTTTATTGACAAACCTCTAACGGTTCTTCAGTTAATGAATTATTTCCAAAAAAAACCACTGTGCGTCGTCTAAGGAGATAGTGTATCTTTGTATAATATATCTATCATATTTTCGTGTCATATTTAGCAAATTTTGGCGGAATGTATATTTTAAGCCACGTACGTACAACATAAGAATAGAGCTATTTATTCACTTACAAATTTACGACAGGAGTATATGATGACTCCACGTTTTTAATGAGAATTAACTAAAGATCCTGCACGATAGCTGATTTTCTAAATTATTGATGCTTAGTTTAAGTGTTTGAGTTGTCAGATCGGAAAAAATATCAATGTATTGAAACATCTTATTGACATTTTTGCCTTATAAATGTCGTGGTTATATAATCTTTGATCGACTAAACCCATTCCATTGTTTTTTTTTATTATTATTCAAAGTAACTATTGCAATTTGTTTTTAATTTCCTGAACAATAATATTAAGCACTTCTGAAGTAAACATTCTTTTAAAAATGACGGGTTGGCAATGTTCGGTTTTAGTATTATGAGTTTTTTTAAGTGGCTGCCACCATACTTAGATACCAGATTTACTCTACTGAAGAATGTTCAGTGTTTTCCAAACCTAAGGTTTCATTACCCTCATCGTCACTGTATGAAAATTACAGTCATATATTATGCCGATATCAAAGACATCATTCCCAATTCATTCTATTTTCCTTTTAGTTGCTGGAAGGCGTTAAAATCTGGAAATCCTATTTCATGGCATTTAATAATGTCCAACCCCACATATTTTTTACATCAAGAAGTAATTTTTTGAACGAATTGCAAATTTGTTTGTAACTTAATTTTCGTTCCTGGATGTAGACCATTTACTCATAAATTTGGGTAAATTCTTTTTTATTCAAACATATTATACTTTCAACAACATATCATGATTGTTTTTAGAATGATTTTACATAGACGAATAAAAAGAAACATGTTTACGAATATAAAACACATTGTGGTCTATCCAGACACAAGAGGTCTACATAGCGTACTTTTTCCGAACTCTTCCTAGTTATCGTACTCCAATCGACTTAAAATTGATTTCATTCTATTCAGTAGATATCCGTTATAGCTATCATGTACATCTTTTTTTGATTTTTTACTTAAAATAAAAGATATTGAACTCCATAGTAAAATTTGGTCTGGCCAGACCAAGATAGTAATCCTAGGGTTAATATTTATCACAAAATTAAAGCCTTAATTTATCTCAGAAAAATTCAAAACCTCTATCAAAGTTTACTCTAAGAAAGAGCAAAATGCTTTGCTTTTTTGGAAATCGTTTTTATCATCATTTTGGCTACAAAAATAATCTAAAACATTTGCACGTTATGTTAGATATCGAATATCTTCAGCAACTGCTTTTGTTACAGCATATGACATTGCAGGACATAAAAGTATTCGGGAAATTTAATTGACTTCTCACAACCCATTTTCATATCGAAATGTGCACAAACAAATAATTCAGTACAATTTTTTATTTAAATTGTTATTTCGTTTTATATTATACATTAAATATATTGTTAATTATTTGAATTAACTTTTTTATTAAGTATTTTTTTTTTTTTTTAACGATAATTGTATAGACATTTTAAAATTAAAAACATTTTGAGAAAAATATAAACGTATGTATGTCAAATGTTTGTTTTATTCGGCTTTATTTTGTAAGAGAAAAAAAAAAAAAAATTATTACTAAATGTATTACGAAAACCTGTTCAGCGTAAAGAGGAGACGTTTAATCTAAAATTATTTGGTAAGTACATGATTCTAATATTTGGTAACCATCTCATCTGACTTCTTGTATTATTATATGTATTTCATTATTTTCCAGAAGTTGATATAAATTACCACACAAGAACAATACTGGATGGAACTCCTTTTTAGGAGAATATTTCTGTTAAAGGATATGAAATGAATACTGTTAAAGATTTGATCCTTGAAGCTGTCACAGGTGTTCCACGTTTTACAGGGTACTCCAGAAAAATGTTAACTCTTTGATTAAATGTCATTCTGAATTCATCATTTTTATTTTCTAATTTTTAAGTAAATATGTATAATATATAGAATATATTTTCATTTACATTTATTTCTAACAATATTGCAAGAAATTTTTTTAATTTTTTTTTTAACATATGTATTTTATTTTACAATAAATAATTTAGTTAGAAGTTTGAGCATTAGAATATTATTATTATTCTAAAATTAAATAAAATGTACGGTTTACATTTTATTTAATTTTAGAATCAGAAAAATGACGAAAAATCTCATAAATGAAAAAAATCTCCAAAATATAAAAAATCTTCAAGCGGAAAAAAATTGACAAAACGCAAACAATTCTAAAACAAACAAGCGCGAATGTTATATTCGGCCCGGCCGAATCTATATACCCACCATCAACTTTTCGAAATTTTACGTTATATGGGAGGGTGCGGTAAAGTGGGCAGTAAAGAGGGCGAACCACGCCCATTTTTTGTTTCCGAGTTTACGTTGGTCCTTGAAATATTTGAACACAATTTCGTTGATTTTCACCTTATATGGGAGGTGGGCGGTAAAGTGGGCGGACCACGCCCATTTTTGGTTTTCGAGTTTATATTGATCCCCAAACTATACGTACAAAATTTCGTTGTCGTACATGCTTTTGTTGAAGAAATATCAGCAGAAAACTATAAAACGGACACCCTGTGCTTCTAGTTTTTTTGCCCATAACTTTTTTTCTTGTCAACCGATTTTGCTCGTTTTTAATCCCAAACAAACCTTATATAAGACAAATATTTGTGGCAAATTTCGTCTACCTACGTTATCCTGTTCGAGCCCTATTCTGCTTTCAACAGACGGACAAACGGACAGACGGACGGACATAGCTAGATCGACTCAGAATCGAACCAGGACCCAGAAAATATATACTTTGTGGGGTCTTAGATGATTCCTTCGACATGTTACACACGGAATGACAAAATCAATATACCCCCCATCTTTTTGATGGTGGGTATAAAAATTCTATAAATACGCCCTGAATTTTGGCCGTAATTAGAATACTTGGATTACGTAAAAAAATAATATTACATATAAGCATTTTTGTAACGCTGAGTGCGTTTCTTTTAAATAAAATAAAAAATTTAAACGCGCACATAAGGGCAACTATAAATCATAAATAAATCAATAATCAAAAATGCGTTTTATGATAAAATTTCTACATAACTTTAAAGAGGACATTTTTATACACAATGTTTGTTCACAACATTTTTCGTCAACGCTAATGCGTGGTCGTGACTGAAGTCCAAAGTGAAACAAATTTATAACTTTTAATAATATTTTTTTTTTTTTTATTTTCATATGATACACATTAGAGTCAGAAAATATCATCTGACATATATGATGGCAAATTTTGTTAAGAATAAATGTAAAAAATGTTGCATAAAAATGCAGTCAAGTGGTCAAATTGACAATTTATCAAAATAGTATAATTACTATTATGCTTTCAATATTTTCAAAATTTTTTAAAGCAAAAAAATAACACAAATATCCAGAATTATTCACAGAATTTACATACATCTTAAAGACCAGAATGGTGATTTGTATATTCTGTTTTAACATTTTGTGAATCAATTCCCTAGAGTAAAGAGAACCGGTTAAAAACTAGTCACGTGACAGGTTCACAGGGCTAGTGACCGGTCCCAGTTCCGGAACTTTATATGAAAGGAACCTGTCACTTTTACATGGGGTTGTCATTGGAGGTGGCTAATTAGCCCCTTGGGATATGTCACAGGATAGGTCCTAGGACAGGTCCAAGAGGACAGGTTCAGTAACAATTATAGTAATAAAAATTTTATAAAAATTCGGTAATTGTTTACTTTTTAAACATTATTTTTATTATTATCTTTATTAAATTATATTTATTTTAATTTTATAATTTTTCGTTAATGTCGATGGCGGCACCCCGGCTCGAACCCATGTTCATCTGACGTATGTTATGTTTTATAGTCTTCAACGCTTACCACTCAGCCACTGATTGTTATTGCGCGCGAGTTGCTATTTGCGCACTTCACGAGCATGATAATAGTGAGTGTGTTTGTGTCAACTGGTTCTCAATTGGAACTTTGGTGACGAGTTAGGTGTCAATTGGTACTCAACTGGTACAGAGAAACCGGTCCATTACTGCAATTACCACAAATTTCCCGCAGGGTTTTTTAGGCTTGCAACTCACAATTTTGAATATAATTGAATGAAATTTGGTATAAATGTTTTTTTTTTTTTTTTTTTTTTTGACACAAGAAAAATTATTACTAAAATTTGTTATGATCGGTTCATATTTTCACCTAGCTCCCATACAAATATATTCCCGGGATAGAAGTTAATGGTTACTACATATTTGGTAACCATAAATTACTCTACTAAATTTCAAAGGAATTGGACCACACTAGACTACAGTGTCCATATAAAGTACTTCTCTAAAATCCCTTAAAGTGCATAAACCACATAATAATTTTAACGTCAGGTTCAAATTTGGCACAACTAGCTTTTATTTATAAGATTCTAAAATTTTAGGGTCATCAGAAACGGAGGCAATACAGTGGTATGTATGGAAAAAATAAATTCTTCTCAAATTTATAATTTCCTTTTATGTTGAATAAACTTCAGAATGGTACAATTTTTGGCATGTATTTACAACATTTTTTTAATTATTTAATAGTAAAATAGTATTTAAAAATTTAATATTCACCAAAGAACAAAATAAAAAAAAAAATCTTTATGTATATTTTTATTATTTTTTCATTAATATTGTTCGGTGGGTTATAATATATAATATATTTAAAATGTAGAGAAAATTATCTTTTCAACGATACCAATCACTTATGTTAAACTACCACGGTTTATTTAATGCCACGTTTGGTATACCTTTGCCCTTATGTGCGGCGTTCCAATATGGCGATACATTTTTTATTTTTCTTATTTTATACCTACACTTGAGAGATTTGCGGCCACTGAATACGAATATGATTTCTGATTATCAGAATTTGTAATTTCTTAGAATACTTGGATACTAGAATGTATATCACTTATACGGTTTTTGGCGGAGCTGATAACGAATCTGTAATAAAATTTTAAAAATTCCAAATGGCGAATACAATATGGCGGCCAAATTTTAATTTTTATTATTTGATGAAATTTTATATAATCACATTTGAGAGATTTGCGGTCATTGACGAATGTAATATGGCGGTCAGCAAATTAATTTTATAACTTGATGAAATTTAAAAAAAATAGCATTTTACAGACTTGAGGTGACTGAAAACGAATTCATTTTCTGATCTTACGAATTCAGTGCGATGGATTATAAGTATAATAAGCACCATATAGAGCAATATGGTAATTAATCGCGAAAAAAACTTATCAATATAAGTTTTATATATTTGTTAAGTTGTTAGTAAAGACTTTAATGTAAATTAAAAAATCAAAATAGCGATTTGAATAAGGCGGCCAATAAGTGCAATTTAAAGTCGTTTAATATTAAGTATATTTTTATTTATCTATCTATATATAGGTAAATATTTTCCATGGAGGAATTTTGTTTTATCAAATCTGGTTCACTTGCATTGATTCATTGAAGTACGAAGACAAAAGAAAACTAAAACGAATTTCGAAGTAAAAGTTTGAACCAAAGTATATACAAGTAGTCCGACTCTTTGGCAGGAGTACATAACTCTAAGAGTGTGTTAGTAAAAAAGTACCTAACTCTAAGTATGTATTAGTAATAAAAAGTTTAATGTATTGGTGCTATTTTATATACAGAGTTTTATAAAAATGGCTTAAATAAAATTTTGTTTGAATTTTCAATACCAAAAATAGAAACTCTGTTCTACAAAATAATTTCTAAATTGAACAAAATAAAATGTCAAAAATAAATAAAATAATTTTTTTGTGGTTTGTGCAAAATGGACCGAAATAAAATATAAAAGTGTTTATATATTATTTTAAAAAAATTTAGAATTATATGAGTAAGTGTAAAAACGCGTAAAAATTCTTGGTAATTTGAAAATTTTCGTGTAAAAGTTTTGTGTTTTTGTTTATTGTTTACAGTTCTATCAATTCACACGGAACCTATACATGTGAGAGAGCAACATTAAAAATAGAGAGTCGGACTAATAGGGCATTCACAGATGAGGTGTATAATGTAATGTAACAAATTAATAAAAAATAATAATCCGGATAAAAATAATAAATTGTATGTAATAACTTTTTATGGTATAAATTCATTTAATACCATAAAACTTCGTTAAAAAACTTTTACTATTAAGAAACGATAACCCACAACATTTTTTGGACATAAAATCCAAAGTACCTAGGTTACACATCTGTATGAATTTATCCCCTCTACCTGAATTGGACTTTTTGCCAAAAAATCAAGCTTGTGGCTCGAAATGTCACTTTTTAATTCTGAATGTTTTGTCCACTATATTATATTTTTCATATGATTAACCATTAAGACGAGAAACTTGGTAGACGAGATACACGTGTGGGTTTCGAGTATGTTCACAGAAAAGCGAACAAACCACTTATACTAAACTATATTATTTATCCCAGAGGAAAAGCAACTGGTACTAAATGATAGTGACAGGTTCTAAATTTAACACGTTAGAACTGGAAATGAGGGACCGGTACTATTGCTCAAATTATCACAAATTTCCCGCAGGGTAATTTGAAGACTAGTTAGTAGATTGTAAAGGACAACAGTTATTGTTATGCTATATATAATTCACGAAATTAATAATAAAATTAAAAAATTAGTTATTAATTCTTCTGAAACATGGGAACACCATTAACACTTGTACTTTTGCAGACACAGAAAAAAAAAAAAAGAACCTCCAAAAAAGTGAAAATCATGTAGAATTTACTATTAGGATGCACTGTACCGTAAGAAGCAATGATTTAATATGATGATTAAACCTATGGATGTCATTGAAAGAATGTTCTTTTATTTATAGTATACATATATATGTGTGGCTTTAATTTTCTCTTTATCAGTAAAATTATGAATTTCTTTCCTTTTATCTCTTCCAAATCTTTCCCAGTATCTTGTTAACACTAAGAAAATATTCAAAAAATTCCTTTAATTAAGTCTTTTAAAACTCAATTAACCTTGAATTTTATAAGATAAACATTTCTAGAAATTTAATTATAAATTCCACAATTAATAATTCTAAGAAACAAATAAACATTATTTTTTGGCTAGCAACGCAAAGGCAACACATAAAAATGAGTCATTAAGTTAAATTATTTTTATAAAGTTGTAGACGGCTAACAATTACAAGCCAGCTAACAAAAATGGCTTTAAAAGAACAAACTAAATTATGTGTATTTGTATATTTACTATGGATGTGTGTGTGTGTGCCTGTAAAATTACAATTACATAAACAAACTACAAACCTAATAACACAAGTACTAAATAGAAAAAAGTAAAAAACTAAATACATAAATGCTTAAAATTTTTTGTTAAGCTTCATCTAATATTGAAGTTGTATAACATAACACCACTACAACTACATGTAGAAAACATTATATTTAATATTTTTTCCAAAAAAATATATATATTAACAAGAGTTTGTCTCTCTTATACATATATATATATATATAAACACACACAAACTCAGACATTGAGCTCAGCCAAAATACAGTTATGAACATGACTGGGGAGTTTGATAACAACTGTATAAATAGCGATGTATAAGTATTTGTATATACAATATGTATGTATATGTGTATGTTTTAGTTGTAGTTTTATTAACATCAAGTACGAGAGGAGTCTAAGAATTTATTGCTTAATCATAAAAATAATTTTGTCATTCCGTATGTAACATGTCGAAAAAATCATTTAAGACCCCATAAAGTATATATTTTCTGGGCCCTGGTTAAGTTCTGAGTCGATCTAGCTATATCTGTCCGTCTGACGAAATTTGGCTCAAATATTGATCTAATATAAGGTTTGTTTGGTATTGAAAATGAGCAAAATCGGTTAATAAAAAATAAAAAAAAAAAATTAATAAAAAATTTATGGGCTGAATACTAGAAACACAGGGTGTCCGTTGTAGCTTCATTCCATACTTTTCTGCTGATATCTCTTAAACAAAAGCATGTATGATAACGAAATTTTGTACAGATAGTTCGTCGGCCAATACAAACTTGGAAACCAAAAATGGGCGTGGTCCGCCCACTTTACCATATAAGGTGTAATGTCAACGAAATTTTGTACAAATAGTTCAAGGACCAATGTAAACTCGGAAACAAAAAAATGGGCGTGGTCCGCCCACTTTACCGCCAACCTCTCATATAACGTAAAATTTTAAAAAGTTGATGGTGGATATATAGATTCGGCCGAGCCGAATATAACATTCGCGCTTGTTTATATTCAAATTTAATTACAAAATTTATGTAAATTCCTAAATCATTTTTGAACTTTCTAGATTACTCTCGTATCATGTTATCCTTATAAAAAAAAAACTATAAGCACTACTATGTCTGTACTCATGTTTGTGAGTATATAGAACTACAACTAAAATAACAACAAATTTTAATTGTTGATTACATTAAAACTTGTATTCGTTGTATTGTGTATGCAATTTTATATTAATTGCCAAAAAATGTTGCATGAATTTTGTTTAATTTAGAGAAAAAAAAAACAAAAAAAAAAAACAGAAAAACATTGCAATAACTAAAACAACTCCAACAATCATAAAAATATTTGAAATATTAAAAATTTAAATGTTTTGCTAAATTGAGCTTAAGGGATTTATAAAGCCAATTATAAAGATAAGCGCAGGTTTGTAAAGTAAAACTAAATAAAAGAAAATTAACAAAATTTATAGAAATATCTTAGTGTTAGAGGAGTTTAAAATTTATATTAAAATTTTTATTATTATAAAAAAAGAAAAATATTTTTAATTGTCAATTTAATAAATTTTCTTCTAGACTCCTTAGTTTATGTTAACGATTTTAGTTATTCTTCAAAAGGTTTTTAATGTAATTCATAAGATAAATATGAATTTAACAAGATTAATTTAAATTAATTCATTAAAAATAACTACAGTGAAAAAACATTTGGAAAGTAAGATAGTGCAATTTGAAGGTATGAGTGAATAGTCTAATACATAACTTTTAGACTTTTACTCACAAAATCGGAAGTTATATTAAAAAAAAAAAAAATCCACATTGAGACTTTAAAAATTTGTATCTTGAATATCTTTTAACAAATTTGAGTTTTTTAAACGCCATTAGTAAGAAAATATCTTACCTTTTTTAAAAAGCATATACATATTACATAAAAATTACTTAAGTTTTTCCCATTCTTCTACAATAAATAAACTAATCGGACTTTGCAGAAAAATTCTACACCATCTTTGTTGTTGAGTGTAATTAGCACAATAAGTAGGTGTTTGTTATGCTTAATAAAAATGCGGAGGCGCATCAAAAAATTTCGAAAGATAAACATTTTATGGACCAGAAAATATTTACTTTTGTTAAAAAAGGATCACAATATTAAATAGCATTTCTTTGTAATAATCTCTAACAAAATACATTTTCAATCAACATATGGAGAAATAACTTAGATTCGATCGAAATTTTTCAAAAAATTTTTAAAAATCGCGATTTTTATTGAAAAGAAAATTTTTTGCACTATTATTTGAATAAGTCAGTAGGTTTTTATTAAGCATAACAAGCACTTACTAATTATGCCAATTATAGTTAATTTCATGCTGTCCACACGATGTGCCTTAGCGAAATGTGTTTTGACAAAAGTGTCCCGTTTTCAATTATATTTATCGCCACTCTTATATTTATATATCCAATATTTGTTTAAATTGCAATTTTCTATATCAAAATACAAAAACAAAAAGTGCAATTTTTGCATAATTTTCAAAAAGTCCATAAAATTCTTGTATTAAATTTATTTTTAATGCTCCTCTGATTTTGTTATGTAAAATAACAAAAAACTAAGTAAGTTCACGCAGTAATCCAAGCAATTCCATATGAAAACTTTTGAAAATTTTTCTCTCTTATTTTCCAAACTTTGAGACTATCTACTACGTTGACTATTTCGGGCACATCAACGGGATATAGCTCAAAATACGCATAATTACAACAAGTATCAATCCCTGTCCCAAATTTTGTATTCGGTTAAGGGGCGCACAGACCACGCCCAAAAAACTGAAAATTTTAAAAAACTAAAAAATTTTGTCATCAAAACTCGTCTACCTTGTATTTTACAGTTGAAAGTCTGCACAACAACAAAGATGTTGCAGAATTTATCTGTAAAATCCGATTAGTTTATTTATGATAGAATGAGATCATATATGATAAAATGGGGTTATATATGCACGCAGAGAAAAAACAAGGTTACAGTATAATCACCACAACTATTCAATGATTATACCCAGCAAAAAACGATGAAGTTCTTCATAAAAAAGAACATTTTCACAACTTCAAAAGTGGAACAATGCACATATTTTAAACTTTTTTGGAAGTTCTTAATAATTACTTCCAAAAAAGTGAAAATAAATTAATTTTTTGCGGGAAAAAGTGGTAATAACTTCTAAAAAAATTCCAATTTTACAAATTTTAATGCATTTTTGTTATTATTTAATAGGGCAAAAACATAATTTTTATTTAAAAATTTTATAAACATAGTTTTAAGAGAAGTGCTTCAAAAGCAATGAACAAGAAGTATAAAAGAAGAACATCCTACCAATGCCAACCATGGGTTAAAAAAAGAACTTCTGCAGCTCTTTTTCACCACTAAGTACTTCCTTCCAATGACAACACAATGTTAAAATCATGACTTTTTCAGTTCTTTTTTTGCTGGGTATAGCCGTTTTTCGTTGATTTAAATATACTGTGTTCATGATAGCAACGTTTATGATTCTGTTTAATCATTTAATGATTACCCACAATCAAAATTTTAATATGGTTTACTGAATTATAATATGTATTAAATATGTTTATATAAAATCATAATTATGAATAAATCCAATCATTTAGTCAATTCTACAACAATTTAGTTAATTACATAACCATTCATATCATTTTAGAAATTTGGTTAATTCTACAACCATTAAGCCATTAACTTTTAATGCCTTTTAAATACACATTTTTGTGTATCAGTTCAGTAGATATAATTCTCATTTAGTTTATATATGAACAAATATAAATTGACAAGTTTTGTTTTTATTCAGTATGATGAATGTACCACATATTGTGGTACAAATGAATATAAATATGAAAATACGGGATCATATATATGATAAAATGTGATTATATATATGATGAAATAAGTTCATATATATGATAAAATGGAATTATATATATGATAACATGGGATAATATATATGATAAAATGGAATTATACTTATGATGGAATTTGTTCATATATATGATAAAATGGAATTATATATATGATGAAATTATTTTATATATATAATAAAATGGAATTATATGATAAAAACATGATGAAATTGAAAGCAATACTTAAGAAAAGGTTATAAAACTTACTAAAAGTTATTAATAAGGTTATGAACCTTACTAATAAATTATAAATCGGAATCATAATAATGATTACGTACAAATATACTTATTGTCATAGAGTAACATATAGAGACGAAATTCTCGATTGACAATTAAACAAAATTGTTGTTTTGTAAACAAAAATGTGTTTTTATTTTCTTTTGGCAACAACAAAATGTATTTGATTACATGTATTTTGTTGTTGCATGAGTTAGGTTTTTGACAACCGACTTATGTTTTTGACAATTAGTTTCGTCTCTTGTTACTCTTTGCTTATTGTAACCTGGAATCATATATTACAATCATAGTTTTCTTTGCGTGTGTATATGATAAAATAGGATTATATATGATAAAATACGATTATATATATGGTAAAAAGGGATTATATATATGATAAAATGGAATTGGAACATGCCAATTTGGAATTATAACATGACATAATGGAATTATAATACGATCACATGGAATCAAAATACGACAAAATGGAATACAAATATATTATAATGGAATTATAATATGATATAATTAAATTACGTTATAATAAAAGCATTCTATAATATGATAAAATTAAATAATTAGTTTATATATATGATAAAATGGGATTATTAAATGATAAAAACATGATGAAACCGGAATCGAATCATTAAATGATGAAAAAATTATAAAATGGAATCATAATAATAATTACGTACGAATAATAATTAATAATTTTTAACTGTAATCATATATTACAACCATAGTATGAGAACCATATTTTTTTTGCGTGAAGTATGTACACTTTTGGAAAAAATTCTATAGTTTCTTCAATTTAAAAACGTCGTAAGGTCTTCAGTCTTAGAGTTTGTAATTTGAGCAACACTTATAATAGGTAATAACTGTAGCTTATTTAATTGAAATCTGATATATCGAATCTGAAAATGCTTGTTTTTTGTCCGTTTTGATATGACTGTGTTTATGTCCGCTTCCATATGAATGCTTATACACACGCAGAGAAAAAACATGGTTACAGCATGATCACCACAACTATTCAATGATTATATAGCCGTTTTTCATTGATTTAAATATACTGTGTTCATGATAGCAACGTTTATGATTCTGTTTAATCATTTAATGATTACCCACAATCAAAATTTTAATATGGTTCACTGTATTATAATATGCATTTAAATATGTTTATATGGAATCATATTTATGAATAAATCCAATCATTTAGTCAATTCTACAACAATTTAGTTAATTACAATACCATTCATTTCATTTTACAAATTTGGTTAATTAAGCCATTAACTTTTAATGTCTTTTGAATACACATTTTTGTGTATCAGTCCAGTAGTTACAATTCTCATTTAGTTTATATATGAACAAATATAAATTGACAAGTTTTGTTTTTATTCAGTATAATGAATGTACCACATATCGTGGTACAAATGAATATAAATATGAAAATATGGGATCATATATATGATAAAATGGGACTATATATATGATGAAATTAGTTCATATATATGATAAAATGGAATTAAATATATGATAACATGGGATTATATATATGATAAAATGGAATTATACTTATGATGGAATTAGTTCATATGTATGATAGAATGGAATAATATATATGATAAAATGGAATTACATATATGATAAAATTATTTTATATATATGATAAAATGGAATTATATATATGATGAAATTAGTTTATATATATGATAACATGGAATTATTAAATGATAAAAACATGATGAAATACTTAAGAAAAGGTTATAAAACTTACTAAAATTTATTAATAAGGTTATGAACCTTACTAATAAATTATAAATTGGAATCATAATAATGATTACGTACAAATATACTTATTGTAACCTGGAATCATATATTACAATCATAGTATGTTGCTCTTAGTTTATGGTCACAAGAACCATATTTTTTCTTTGCGTGCACACGAAGTCATATTATTATGTAATTTTTGTGTTACTTTCAAAAATATTCCCAGTATTTTGTTTAAAATTTTCACCCTTATTTGCAAAATCCAATGACAGGGTTTATGTTCCGGGGAAATTTTAATGGTTGTTTTGTGAACTAAAAAAACATAGAATTTTAGTTTTGAACCATAATATTTTTGTATGTTTTTTATTACTTTTTATAGCATTGGAGTCTATGTTTATAGCAAATGCTATAAAATGTTATAATTTAGGATATTTAAGGGTTTTGGTATAGACTAATATTTTGAAAGTACTATAATTTATAGAGGATATTTTTTTAGTACAAAATTGTAGTTACCATAAAAATATTCCTATAATAAATTTTTATTAAGCAAATGAAGGTTTTAATATTTAATAAGTCCCTTTTATCTTTTATTTAGTTTTTAAATACTCTTTTAAGGATATTTAAAATTTATTTATTATTTCCATTTACCAATTTTTATAATAAAATAAAATTGTACTAAAAGTATTAAATATGTTAAGGTGCCTTTTAATATAGCAAACGTTACAGATGAGGTCAAATTAAAAAGTCCACAAACATTTACATAGGGTAAATTGACGGAAAATTGTAGAGCCAGGAAGTTGAGCTAAAAATAAAAGGAAATAAAATTAATTTAAATTAAATTAAAAAATAATTATTAAATAAGTATGTACTATTTATTAAAACTTATTTTTTTATTTTAGCTTCAAAATGCTTATTTTAATATTAAAAAAAAAAATCCTAAAATTACCTCCTTTTGCAACTCATCTTGATTATTCAATTCCTTATGCACATTGATCACCAATAAAACATCTCTTATGCGCCGAGTGCACTTAATTGTATTGCAACAGACAAAAGCTATTAATAAAAAATCGAAAATATTCACTAAGGCAGCATTTAAGCCAAATACCAAACTAAACATGTGCCAAACAGTATCATCATCATCTTTTATATTTAACCATCTTATAATGAAACTAAAAAGCAAACCAATCAAAGCCACCATAGAGGCCAAAGTAATACTTAGTATTTCCCATTGAAATATTTTACGTATATCAACCACCAAATGTTTAACTTCCATATAAACTTGCAAAAATTCTTGCACTTTATAATTATTAATTCGTTCACTTAATTCCCATAATTCTTCACGTATATAGCGCACCACACAATTGGCATAACACATGCCACAATAAAAGAAATTCATTTTAAAAATAGTTAAAGATTCCAAAATGCCAAAATAAATGGTAAAGAAAATAAACTTCTTTGAAGGATTTTCCACAAATATAAAAATGCGTATAAAAAATGTAAAAATCAAACTAGTCGATGAAAATATTTTTAAATAAATCAATATATCATTATGTTTTAAAATTTCCCGCCTCTTGGCTTCACTCAACAAATGAAAATAACGTAAACGTAATGTCTCAAAACGATAGATAACATCAAACATATTCTTTTTACCCAGCCAAGTACCCAATAGGGTTAAGAATAAGGCGGGTAAACGTAGAACTGTTATGGCCACATTTAGCAAAATATAGAATGGTTGTTGTTCGAAGGCTGCCTCTCTAACATAAGATGACATCAAAGCCCATGGTAATATTAAGACATAGATGACATGTAAAATGGCACAATAAATATGTTGAAATCTGTTTTGTAATACAAATTTTTTCTTTCCAAAATCATATGAATAATTAATGACACCCAGGAGACGTGACAAAAATACGGCCGCATAGAAAAAATATTTTATTCCACGACTTTGTGTTAACGATGTCTGCGACATAACTGCAGAGTTAATTATTTGTTTAAAGGTGAATTGTGGTAAGAAATTATTGTAACATTGTTATCATTTATTATTGATCTATTGATTTACTATTGATAGCATCTTTACAGCGAAGTGTTATTAATTAGCTTTTATTAGAATTTGATTAATAGTTTAGGGAGTTTCTGTTCAGAAAAGCTAATGAAAATATTTTTAATAATCTATAGTTTATTTTAAACAAAGTATAATGGATATACATTTTAAATAAAGCCTTTATTGCCACATAGTACAATTATAGTAGCAATAAAACAATTAAGATTATAAGTATTCGGTTTGTCCGTAACTGATATACCCACCATCATGTTGGGGTAAAATGTATCAAAAGTGGCTCTTAATTGAATTTTAAAATTTAAAGTTTTGTAATAAAGTTGGTTACCGAATAAAAACAGACAAAATTATGTATCAATATCAATTAAAATCTTTAAGTTAGGTTGTGTTGTTTTCTTATAAGGAGCTGTCAAAGTTAAGAATTTTTTTTTACATTTTTAAAAAATAGTAAAATCACCAATTTTCATCAGATTTCAGTGTATTTATTTTAAATAAAAAGTCTTTTAAGGTAAAAATTTAAAATGAAACCATCAACTTCTGGTAATTAAGTGTACTTTTCTTCAAGTATTTATAAATTATATTTTGTCCTAATATTTTTATTATTTTTTTGAAAATTATCCTAAAATACACTAATTTTCAACTTTCATGGAATGCAACATAAAATGTTACAAGATGTTTGTTCTGAAAATTTTCTGAAAAATAATGCATATTGTCCACTTTAATACTATGAAAAAAAATCGTGCGCATATATAGCCCGATTTGAGAAAATATTTTTTTTTTTTCAAAAAAACTCCAGTATATTTCATACAAAAAACAGCTTAAGTGCAGATATTTTCTCTGCGTTATTAGTGGGGAAGAATCGAAATCAATCTGTAACTTCTAATCGGCTACTTGGACTTGCATGAAATTTCACATAGGCGTAGCAGAGGACAGTAGCATTTTGAGTTTAGAAGCGAAATCCAATATTCGCATCAAAAGCGGAACTATAGAGGTTCAAAATAGAGTACTAGTGTTAAGGAAAATGTTTAACCACTACAGAATTTTTGTTCCTTACCCGATTTCCAAGATTTTTATATCAACTTAAAGTCCTTGATAAATCTTTTAAAAAACATGATTGCATGTACCACTTATCTTATATATTTTTCGAATTATATACATTTATAATTTCAAAAATCTCAATTTTACAAGATCTTGGATAAGATTCTTTCATATATAGCCAAATATTTTCAACTGATTTTATTAAATGTTATGTTAGTTGGTTAAAAGCAAAATTATCTATCGAACAAAGAAAATTTTTAGTCTTTATGTTTATTAAGTCAAAAGTTAAACGATTTTGAATTAGAAAGTTTGCAAGAATAAATAAACAGACGGACAGAAGGACGGACATTAGAATTCTTTAAAAAAACATCTTAAAATTCGAAAAGTATTTTTTTATGCTTTTAGATTAATATAAAAACCATATTAAAGTATTAAAATTTTGATATCATCTTTCCCTGAATTAAGTGAAATTTTTCGAGACATTTAACTAAAATGTATAGACAGACGGACGGACATTGCCATGTTGTCAAAAAATATTTTAGAATTCTAAAAAAGCATTTGTTCACTAACTAATAAATAAAAAAATAGAAAGTGATCATAAAAATTTGGATATCACCTTTTCATGAATTAAGCGTCATTTTCGTCCCATTTTACCCAAATGTATAGACGGAAGGACGGACCTTACCATTCAGCCAAAAAATATCTTATCATTTTAAAAATACACTTTTTTACTTACTAATAAATAGAAAATTTAAACGTGATCATTACAGTGTTGATACGATACCACTCTTCTTTGAATAATGCATAATTTTCGACTTATTTAACTCTAATGTATAGACGGACGGACAGACATTACCGTTCTACTAAAAAAAAAATCTTAAAATTCTAAAACTGAATTTTTTTAACTAATAATCAATAAAAAAAATAAAACGTGATCATTAAAATATTGATATCACCTTTCCCTGAATTAAGTGCAATTTTCGACCCCTTTTACCCCAATGTGCATCAGTAAAAAAATTCCCAATGGAATAAAGCTTTAACATTTTTATAATCTATAATACAAATATTTCTTTTAAAGTAAATGAAATTTTCTTTTTTACAATTACTATGGGTACTAGGGTTTATTAAATCGACTTTCGAATAATCGAACAATCGATTTTTTTTGTAAAAAATCGAAAAGTCGAAATCGACTTTTTGATTTGAAAATTGTCGATAAATCGACTTTCTTGATGCCAAAAGTCGAAAAGTCGAAAATAGTCGGAAAAAATCGAAAATAGTCGAAAAGTCGGAGAAAGTCGAATATAGTCGAAAATCGAAAATAGTCGGAAAAAGTCGAAAATAGTCGAAAAGTCTGAAAAAGTCGAAAATAGTCGAAAAGTCGGAAAAAGTTGAAAATAGTCGGAAAAAGTCGAAAAGTCGGAAAAAGTCGAAAATAGTCGAAAAAAGTCGAAAAGTCGGAAATAGTCTAAAATAGTCGGAAAGTAGAAAAATGTTTAAAAAATGATCCTATTTAAAATGAATAGTTTCTTTTCAGCTTTTATTTATATACCATTAAACCGTGTAGTTAATACATATTTTTGTGTGTAACTAGCACTCTCATTGGATAGATTTGTTTGTTAATCAATATATTTGTTTGCGTTGTATTCATTTTTATTTTTAAAGTTTTTATTAGAAAATTAACAAAAAATAGTCAATAGTCAAAAAAAGTCGAAAATAGTCGGAAAAAGTCGAAAATAGTCGGAAAAAGTTGAAAATAATTAAAAAGTCGGAAAAAGTCGAAAATAGTCGAAAAGTCGAAAATAGTCGGAAAAAGTCGAAAAGTCGATTATTTCAAAATTAAAAAAAGTCGAAAAGTCGAAAAATCGACTATTTAAAAATTAAAAAAAGTCGAAAAATCGAAAAGTCGACTTTTTGTTGAAACTGTAAAACCCTAATGGGGACTATTTCATTGCTTTGATCGAAAAATATACACGGACTTTTTTTTCCTAAAAATTTCAATAATTCAAAATCTGATTCTTGTTTGAATGTTCTTCGAAAAAAGTTTGCCAAAAATTTTTCATATGAAGAAATTTTTTTCGACAAATAAAAGTGTATGAAAAAATTAAGTGATGGTAATCAAGCGTATTTTTAGATGTTTAGTTTTTAATTATTTATAGCAATATTATATTTTTTGCTTTTTGTGTATGTTAAAATATTTTAATTTTTTTACAATTATAAAATTTATTGTGAAATCGTTGCATTTTTTTACAATTAAGATATATATATTTTTTAATATTAAAAAAAACGTTAATTTTAATACAAATCATTGTGTTTGCACCATTGAATTTTTACTTTTATACACAAACATTATATTTTCAAGAAGTAGATTTAAAAGGAACTACTAATGCCTCTGAAATTCGAAATGTATTTCTAAAAGGTTCACTATTTTTTATCCCGTGTTTAAAATTAAACGCAATAACATTTTAATTATGTTTATTTAAAAATAACTTCTTACTTTTCGAAGAAATTATTGGAATGAAACAAAATTGTAATAATATTTTCATTTAATTCAAATTTTACATAATTCGAATTAGAATAGCTCAAAATGAAATTAAAAATTAGTTTGAAATGAAAATGAAAAGATTTTTTTCCAAAGGAAAAACTTCATACAACAAGAATCGACCGGTCGACCCCCAGAATATTAAAATGATTTCAAATCAGGGATGGAAAATAACTGTTGAATTTTTTAACAAAAAAGCAGTAACAACCAAATGTCAGAAACCCAATTCAAATACATCATTGTGATCTTTATGAAGTCTACTAAGTGATATGCTTTTAAAAATTTAGATTTTTCTTTTTTGAGTAGAAACTCAGCAAAATCTTTGGTTGCCATGTAATGGGTTAAGAAGCTAAACTACTTACACATTAGCTAAATAACTCATTATTTTAACACGGTGATGACATTAGAAGCAACTACTTACCCTATATATTACTTAGATGTCATAACAATAACTAATTACTTCCAAGCTGTTAAATAGGGCATTGATTTTAAAGCATTACTGAAGTCATGATTAGTAATAACAATAGGAACTAGCTATATTTTAGGTTATAAATAAGTAATGAAATGTCAGGATATAAAATATTTTTTTGTTGTTGTAAAAAGATTTTTTAAATTTTAATTTAAAAAACTTAACAACAACCAAAAATGTAATTAAAATAAATTTAATAAAAATAAACTATTTTAGATTACAAATTAATTCATACAAAAATTTTGCCTTTCAATTATGTATCCCTTTTTCAAATATATGAATTGGTAACTGCATTATAAAAATCAATTAAAATTATTATTTTAAAAAATCTGATCATAAATAATTATTTACATTCGGGTCATAAATAATTAGTTACTAAACAACTTTTGTAATGTAGACACAGCAAAAACTTAGCTTCTATTTTTAAAAGTAACAGCTTCCTGTATGCATTACAATGTAGCCTTATTCGCCACTCGCACCATTATCTAATAGTACTTCGATAACTAGTATTTAGTAAATATGAAAGTAATTTGATTTTTACGTGGCTCAGTACAAACGTACACTTAAATTTAAATAGAGATCAACTCCCACTTGAGGCAAGTATTTTCTTTTATAAATTGTGTTTAATGCATACAGGAAGCTATTGCTTTTAAAAATAGAAGCTAAGTTTTTGCTGGGACCCTATATGAAAACCACTTTTTAGCACATAAAAATATGAGTCGATTGTGGTGTAGCGTGTAAGACGGTAGACTAATAAACACAACCAGTATTCTGATGGGTTCAAATCTCAACCAAGCCAAATGTTTTTTCCAAAAAAATCAGCATACAAAACAACTCTTTTGGAACCCAAATAAAAACTTATGAAATTTTGGACATCGCGAACAAAATTCATCAGTTATAGCACTAAAAGTGGAAGCTGTTTTTCATACTGATTTCGCTTACAAATCACGTTATTTAGTAGGCGAAGTTTTTGCTGGGGACAGTATGTTGTTGTCATTACAAAGTAACTACATTCGTAACTACATGTCATTACCAAGTTTTTGCTGGGAATATTTATTTTAAATAAATAAAAATAATAAATTCCAAACTAAAAAAGCATTAAAAAATTTAACGCCGAAAATATTGAGCGAATAAAAAGTTATGTTAAGATAACTTGGAGATTATTTAAATCGGTATCTATAAAAAAAGCTCTGATTATTTTAAGAAATATCTTCCGCTGGCGTTTTTTCTTGTTGTACATAAACTAGCTTAATTTGACTAGAGGAGGCCAAGATTCAATTAAGTTTTATGCAAAAGTATAAACTTTTTATACAAGTATTTATTATCTAATAAAATATTAGAATATGGAGATTGATACAGTGCAAGCTCGATTTTCGCGATTAAATACCAGACCTGTCGCGAAAACTCAATAACAGAAACCAAAATTTTATGTAATTTTTAAAAAGAGAATTGTTTTTATTGATATTTTTAACATTTTAAAAATTTTTAAAGAAATTGGAGATTTTGAGTTGCTTTTTTGGCAAAGTACTTTTAAAATAACAGCTGAATCACTTAGTTCATATAGTGCTGTTGTCGGCTTATCATTTTCCAAAGCTTATTGTATGCATATGTTTATCGATGTTATACAATCGTCCACTTTAATTTTGTTTTCTTCATGACTACTATCGTATAAATCCTCCGATTTCGTAGCTGATAATTCATTTGTTCCTCATTACTTTCCACATGAAATTCTTCTTGAATCCAGTTGTTTATGTCATGGCATTCGTGAAATGATGTTCCATATCAGTTTGAGCTACAAGTGTACTAATAGTTGAAAGATCTTCATTTTCTTCCTGAATTATATTTTGTAAAATATTTTTTTCGGATATTGGACACTGATATTTTATCCCAGGACGTAGCTAGAATCTTAACTGCATTGTGGGTTAGGAAAGAAAGAAAGAAAGAAAGAAAGAAAGAAAAAAAGAAAGAAAGAAAGAAAGTCGAGGCAAAAAATCAGAAATTCAAAATTCAAGTGTAAATATCTTTTTTACTGTAAGAGATAACTTAGGTGAGTAAGCTTATTTCTTCTTTATCTAGCCAAGCACTTTACAGAAATATAAAAGTCTTTAAAATCGGAGTTTATTTGTAGAAGTTACGATTTTTTGAAACTTTTACATACTCGAGGTAGTAAAATTTGACACCCTGTAGATTATTTTGTGCTATCACAAGGTGACTACAAGATGATTTTTATGAAATCTTAGGTCCTCCCCTATAACTCTTCCATACATTTCAATTTAATCCGACCAGTAGTTTTGGAAATACAGATTTATTAACAAAAAATTAGCTTTTGAGCCCACTGTGCGTCCGTCAGAAAATACTTTTTGGTTGTTTACCTTACATATAGAGATATATAGTTAAAATAATTTTAAGTCGATACCAGCTTTGCAATTTGAGAACTTAACAAAAAGATTTAAACAATTTTTTCAAAATTGACAAAGTTTGTTTAGGGCATGTGGGCAGACTTTTGCCCCAAATTCCTCCGAATTTACTTTACACGTATTTACATTCAGATTTCTTTGGAAAATATTAAAAAAATTATAAAGCCCAGAATAAAAAACAAATTTTATCAGTGAATGAATATCACCACCTTTTTGAAAAAAACAAAAAATGTGAAATTTTTTTAAAGTTACAACTTTAATATAACTTTTTAACGGATTCATATATTTATATGATTCTTGCAGCAATATTATTTAGATTTTGGAAGGAATATTTTAAAAAACTTTAGGTGCAACATTAAGCCAGCCAAGTTAAAAAAAATGTATATTCGGCCCGGCCAAATCTATATACACACCATCAACTTTTTCAAATTTTACGATATATGGAAGGGGGCGGTAAAGTGGGCAGTAAAGTAGGCGGACCACGCCCATTTTTTGTTTCCGACTTTACATTTGTCCTTGAACTATTTGAACACAATTTCGTTGATTTTCACCTTATATGGGAGGGGACGGTAAAGTGGGCGGACTACGCCCATTTTTGGTTCAGCGTTATATCGATCTCCGAACTATACATACAAAATTTCGTTGTCGTACGTATTTTTTTTTTTGAAGAAATATCACCAGAAAAGTATTTAACGGACACCCTGTGTTTCTAGTTTGTAGCCCATAACTTTTTTGTTTATTAACCGATTTTGCCCATTTTTAATACCAAACAAAGCTTATATAAGACAAATATTTGTGCCAAATTTCGTCTCCTTGCCCCGTTCGAGCTCTATCCTGCTTTCAACAGACAGACAGACGGACAGACGGACGGACATAGCTAGATCGATTCAGAATCTAACCAGGACCCAGAAAATATATACTTTGTGGGGTCTTAGATAATTGCTTCGACATGTTACATACGGAATGACAAAATCAATATACCCCCCATCTTTTTGATGGTGGGTATAAAAACTATAAAAAGAAGCTAAAAATGGGATAAAAATTTATTTCGACCTGAATATCTCTTAAACTAAAGGAGATAACCTACGCGTATTTTTTGTGTGTCCTAAATGAATTTTTAGAGATTTAAAAAAAAAAAATTACATATTCGAGATGCCCAACTTTGGGGAGCCACACACCACTCCCTGACCCGCTAGGAAGCTGTACTCCTCCAAATCAAATCGAAAACACCTCAGCTCTGACCATGTGCTTGATATATCTGTAATGGTTCATAAGTTACAGAATTATTTAAAAAAAAGTGTTTTGGAACTAATGTGTACTGTTCTTAAGATAATTAGATATTTACAAAATATTTATTTAACTTGAATACAAAGTCTCAAAATCTCTGTAGCGAATTAAGAGATTAAACAAGCCAATCCATATCAATATATCAATTTATATTATGACTATTATTATTATTTTTTAATTTGGAAAATTGCCTATAAATCCATCATTCAAAAATGGATTTTATTGATTTTCTATAGCAAGATTTTCGCAAATTTTACCAAAATATATACATATATAAACGAAAATACTTATAATCATTTATTTACTTAAGGAATCCTATTTCAACATACAACGAAAATAAGTTCATTTTTCTATAATTAAATATTGTTAAGTCGAGGTTCACACCCAGCAATTTTCCGTGCCGCAATTCTGAGTTTATAGGAGAAAGAGGAAAAGAGAATACTAAACTTTTACATTCTCTTTACCTCTCTTGCCAACGAAGTCAGAATTGTGATAAGAAAAATAGCTACATATGTGTGAACCCCGACTATGAAACAAAATTAAAAGAGTTTTTAAAGTAGTGTATCTAATAAATAAACATGATATTATACCTAATATAACCCTAACTCTAAATACAAAATTATTATTAATTTTACATAAAAGACTCTTTAGGGAATTTAACTTTTGTGTGATTTTTAAATTGCCATTCAACTTTTGTCAAATAAAATTTATTTAGTTTTAACAAGACCTTCGAAGTGGAAACTTTAGTAAAAAATCGCTAATAATAATATATAAAAAAATAATATAAAGTCAAAAAATTTTAACTAAAATGTCTACTATTTTATCCCTCTATCATTATCTTTGTGTAGCATTCGGTATTATTAACATCTATTACAAGCCTTCAACTAATACTTATGAATTCAAACATTGGCCTACTATGATCTATTGTGCCTGTATTAATGTAGCCAATATAATTCTACAACAATTTGCTGCTTTTATATACTGGCAACAAAATTTGTATTGTGAGCAATTGGGTCCTATGGTCATAATTAATATGTTGCTGCTGCTAATCAATTATTTACTTTTCATTATTATTATAGTGGAAAGTTGGCGAAAAAGACAGTGTTTGTTTAAAATTTTGCATAAATTTAAGCATTTACTAAAATATTATCTAACGGATAAGAAAATTAATGAAAATCATAATTTAGTTATGCACACACGTAATTTATTGCTAAGAAAATGTTTTTCTGCTTGCTGTGAAATAATTGTTTTATATTTGCATCTTTTTGGGCGTCTTAATAAGCCCAAATGTATATTTGTCAATCATACTTATTATATGGCTAGCAGTTATTATTATGTTATAGTCAATATTAGCTGTATTTTGATGGACATTAATATTTATATGGGTATTTTATTTATTTATATGAGTGCACAAATGTTAATACAACGTTTAAGAAAAATAGAAAAAGATATTAAATTAATGCATCGTCTGCAGAGATTAAATAAAAGAAATGATATTCTTATGCATATACATGCAAAATGGCGTCAAAAATTAAGGCAGGATATTTTAGTGATTACTCGTGACGAACGCAAATTAAAAAGTTTGGCTGAAGAGATTTTTAATATATTTCAAGGGCAATTATTGCTTTTGCTTTTAACTTATTTTCTAGGTTTAGTGGCCTTAATGTTTTTCAACTTAAGTTATATAGCCGATTTTCAGAATATAGAAATGGCAAAATTAATATTTCGATTATTTATTTTAGTATCGAATATTATGAATGTTGTATTATTTTTTAATGTTTGTGATTTATTGTTGAATAGTTTTAAGGAAATGGGTAAATTGGTATATAAAATTGGCATTTATGCTTCTTTGGGTACTAAGGAAGTATTTCGTAGAGATGATTTGGTATTGAGTGTAAGTATGATTTAAGTTTTTAGTTATTTTAGTTATAAAGTGTTATATTCGAATTGGCCGAATCTATATACTCACCATGTGCAACTTTTTAAAATTTCACCTTATATGGAAGGTGGGCGGTAAAGCGAGCGGAACACGTCCATTTTTTGTTTCCGAGTTTATATCAATCCTCGAACTATCTGTACAAATTTTCGTTGCCGTGTATGCTTTTATATAAAAGATATCAGCAGGATAAAATTAAATGAAGTTAAAATGGACACCCTATGTTTGTAGTACTTGGCCCATAACGTTTTTTCATTAATCGGTTTTGCCCATTTTCAATATAAAACAAATCTTAAATAATTGAAATAAATTTCGTTCCCCTAGGTGGTCCCTCCCGAATCCTATCATGCTTTCAACAAACTGACGGACCGATGGACAGAAATAAGTAGATCGAGTCAGATACTTACCAGGACTTCGAAAATATAATTTACTAGCTAATACCCGGTGTGCTTCGCCACCCCCCGAAATGAAATACATAGTAATTAAAAAAATATATTTTTTTAGTAATTAGATAGATAGATAGATAGATAGATAGATAGATAGATAGATAGATAGATAGATAGATAGATAGATAGATAGATAGATAGATAGATAGATAGATAGATAGATAGATAGATAGATAGATAGATAGATAGATAGATAGATAGATAGATAGATAGATAGATAGATAGATAGATAGATAGATAGATAGATAGATAGATAGATAGATAGATAGATAGATAGATAGATAGATAGATAGATAGATAGATAGATAGATAGATAGATAGATAGATAGATAGATAGATAGATAGATAGATAGATAGATAGATAGATAGATAGATAGATAGATAGATAGATAGATAGATAGATAGATAGATAGATAGATAGATAGATAGATAGATAGATAGATAGATAGATAGATAGATAGATAGATAGATAGATAGATAGATAGATAGATAGATAGATAGATAGATAGATAGATAGATAGATAGATAGATAGATAGATAGATAGATAGATAGATAGATAGATAGATAGATAGATAGATAGATAGATAGATAGATAGATAGATAGATAGATAGATAGATAGATAGATAGATAGATAGATAGATAGATAGATAGATAGATAGATAGATAGATAGATAGATAGATAGATAGATAGATAGATAGATAGATAGATAGATAGATAGATAGATAGATAGATAGATAGATAGATAGATAGATAGATAGATAGATAGATAGATAGATAGATAGATAGATAGATAGATAGATAGATAGATAGATAGATAGATAGATAGATAGATAGATAGATAGATAGATAGATAGATAGATAGATAGATAGATAGATAGATAGATAGATAGATAGATAGATAGATAGATAGATAGATAGATAGATAGATAGATAGATAGATAGATAGATAGATAGATAGATAGATAGATAGATAGATAGATAGATAGATAGATAGATAGATAGATAGATAGATAGATAGATAGATAGATAGATAGATAGATAGATAGATAGATAGATAGATAGATAGATAGATAGATAGATAGATAGATAGATAGATAGATAGATAGATAGATAGATAGATAGATAGATAGATAGATAGATAGATAGATAGATAGATAGATAGATAGATAGATAGATAGATAGATAGATAGATAGATAGATAGATAGATAGATAGATAGATAGATAGATAGATAGATAGATAGATAGATAGATAGATAGATAGATAGATAGATAGATAGATAGATAGATAGATAGATAGATAGATAGATAGATAGATAGATAGATAGATAGATAGATAGATAGATAGATAGATAGATAGATAGATAGATAGATAGATAGATAGATAGATAGATAGATAGATAGATAGATAGATAGATAGATAGATAGATAGATAGATAGATAGATAGATAGATAGATAGATAGATAGATAGATAGATAGATAGATAGATAGATAGATAGATAGATAGATAGATAGATAGATAGATAGATAGATAGATAGATAGATAGATAGATAGATAGATAGATAGATAGATAGATAGATAGATAGATAGATAGATAGATAGATAGATAGATAGATAGATAGATAGATAGATAGATAGATAGATAGATAGATAGATAGATAGATAGATAGATAGATAGATAGATAGATAGATAGATAGATAGATAGATAGATAGATAGATAGATAGATAGATAGATAGATAGATAGATAGATAGATAGATAGATAGATAGATAGATAGATAGATAGATAGATAGATAGATAGATAGATAGATAGATAGATAGATAGATAGATAGATAGATAGATAGATAGATAGATAGATAGATAGATAGATAGATAGATAGATAGATAGATAGATAGATAGATAGATAGATAGATAGATAGATAGATAGATAGATAGATAGATAGATAGATAGATAGATAGATAGATAGATAGATAGATAGATAGATAGATAGATAGATAGATAGATAGATAGATAGATAGATAGATAGATAGATAGATAGATAGATAGATAGATAGATAGATAGATAGATAGATAGATAGATAGATAGATAGATAGATAGATAGATAGATAGATAGATAGATAGATAGATAGATAGATAGATAGATAGATAGATAGATAGATAGATAGATAGATAGATAGATAGATAGATAGATAGATAGATAGATAGATAGATAGATAGATAGATAGATAGATAGATAGATAGATAGATAGATAGATAGATAGATAGATAGATAGATAGATAGATAGATAGATAGATAGATAGATAGATAGATAGATAGATAGATAGATAGATAGATAGATAGATAGATAGATAGATAGATAGATAGATAGATAGATAGATAGATAGATAGATAGATAGATAGATAGATAGATAGATAGATAGATAGATAGATAGATAGATAGATAGATAGATAGATAGATAGATAGATAGATAGATAGATAGATAGATAGATAGATAGATAGATAGATAGATAGATAGATAGATAGATAGATAGATAGATAGATAGATAGATAGATAGATAGATAGATAGATAGATAGATAGATAGATAGATAGATAGATAGATAGATAGATAGATAGATAGATAGATAGATAGATAGATAGATAGATAGATAGATAGATAGATAGATAGATAGATAGATAGATAGATAGATAGATAGATAGATAGATAGATAGATAGATAGATAGATAGATAGATAGATAGATAGATAGATAGATAGATAGATAGATAGATAGATAGATAGATAGATAGATAGATAGATAGATAGATAGATAGATAGATAGATAGATAGATAGATAGATAGATAGATAGATAGATAGATAGATAGATAGATAGATAGATAGATAGATAGATAGATAGATAGATAGATAGATAGATAGATAGATAGATAGATAGATAGATAGATAGATAGATAGATAGATAGATAGATAGATAGATAGATAGATAGATAGATAGATAGATAGATAGATAGATAGATAGATAGATAGATAGATAGATAGATAGATAGATAGATAGATAGATAGATAGATAGATAGATAGATAGATAGATAGATAGATAGATAGATAGATAGATAGATAGATAGATAGATAGATAGATAGATAGATAGATAGATAGATAGATAGATAGATAGATAGATAGATAGATAGATAGATAGATAGATAGATAGATAGATAGATAGATAGATAGATAGATAGATAGATAGATAGATAGATAGATAGATAGATAGATAGATAGATAGATAGATAGATAGATAGATAGATAGATAGATAGATAGATAGATAGATAGATAGATAGATAGATAGATAGATAGATAGATAGATAGATAGATAGATAGATAGATAGATAGATAGATAGATAGATAGATAGATAGATAGATAGATAGATAGATAGATAGATAGATAGATAGATAGATAGATAGATAGATAGATAGATAGATAGATAGATAGATAGATAGATAGATAGATAGATAGATAGATAGATAGATAGATAGATAGATAGATAGATAGATAGATAGATAGATAGATAGATAGATAGATAGATAGATAGATAGATAGATAGATAGATAGATAGATAGATAGATAGATAGATAGATAGATAGATAGATAGATAGATAGATAGATAGATAGATAGATAGATAGATAGATAGATAGATAGATAGATAGATAGATAGATAGATAGATAGATAGATAGATAGATAGATAGATAGATAGATAGATAGATAGATAGATAGATAGATAGATAGATAGATAGATAGATAGATAGATAGATAGATAGATAGATAGATAGATAGATAGATAGATAGATAGATAGATAGATAGATAGATAGATAGATAGATAGATAGATAGATAGATAGATAGATAGATAGATAGATAGATAGATAGATAGATAGATAGATAGATAGATAGATAGATAGATAGATAGATAGATAGATAGATAGATAGATAGATAGATAGATAGATAGATAGATAGATAGATAGATAGATAGATAGATAGATAGATAGATAGATAGATAGATAGATAGATAGATAGATAGATAGATAGATAGATAGATAGATAGATAGATAGATAGATAGATAGATAGATAGATAGATAGATAGATAGATAGATAGATAGATAGATAGATAGATAGATAGATAGATAGATAGATAGATAGATAGATAGATAGATAGATAGATAGATAGATAGATAGATAGATAGATAGATAGATAGATAGATAGATAGATAGATAGATAGATAGATAGATAGATAGATAGATAGATAGATAGATAGATAGATAGATAGATAGATAGATAGATAGATAGATAGATAGATAGATAGATAGATAGATAGATAGATAGATAGATAGATAGATAGATAGATAGATAGATAGATAGATAGATAGATAGATAGATAGATAGATAGATAGATAGATAGATAGATAGATAGATAGATAGATAGATAGATAGATAGATAGATAGATAGATAGATAGATAGATAGATAGATAGATAGATAGATAGATAGATAGATAGATAGATAGATAGATAGATAGATAGATAGATAGATAGATAGATAGATAGATAGATAGATAGATAGATAGATAGATAGATAGATAGATAGATAGATAGATAGATAGATAGATAGATAGATAGATAGATAGATAGATAGATAGATAGATAGATAGATAGATAGATAGATAGATAGATAGATAGATAGATAGATAGATAGATAGATAGATAGATAGATAGATAGATAGATAGATAGATAGATAGATAGATAGATAGATAGATAGATAGATAGATAGATAGATAGATAGATAGATAGATAGATAGATAGATAGATAGATAGATAGATAGATAGATAGATAGATAGATAGATAGATAGATAGATAGATAGATAGATAGATAGATAGATAGATAGATAGATAGATAGATAGATAGATAGATAGATAGATAGATAGATAGATAGATAGATAGATAGATAGATAGATAGATAGATAGATAGATAGATAGATAGATAGATAGATAGATAGATAGATAGATAGATAGATAGATAGATAGATAGATAGATAGATAGATAGATAGATAGATAGATAGATAGATAGATAGATAGATAGATAGATAGATAGATAGATAGATAGATAGATAGATAGATAGATAGATAGATAGATAGATAGATAGATAGATAGATAGATAGATAGATAGATAGATAGATAGATAGATAGATAGATAGATAGATAGATAGATAGATAGATAGATAGATAGATAGATAGATAGATAGATAGATAGATAGATAGATAGATAGATAGATAGATAGATAGATAGATAGATAGATAGATAGATAGATAGATAGATAGATAGATAGATAGATAGATAGATAGATAGATAGATAGATAGATAGATAGATAGATAGATAGATAGATAGATAGATAGATAGATAGATAGATAGATAGATAGATAGATAGATAGATAGATAGATAGATAGATAGATAGATAGATAGATAGATAGATAGATAGATAGATAGATAGATAGATAGATAGATAGATAGATAGATAGATAGATAGATAGATAGATAGATAGATAGATAGATAGATAGATAGATAGATAGATAGATAGATAGATAGATAGATAGATAGATAGATAGATAGATAGATAGATAGATAGATAGATAGATAGATAGATAGATAGATAGATAGATAGATAGATAGATAGATAGATAGATAGATAGATAGATAGATAGATAGATAGATAGATAGATAGATAGATAAGCAGATTTGTATGCACGAATTTTTTCGTGCGCAGTCCTTACGTCCAAAAAATCATTTAACGCTTCATCTATCGTGCATACAAATCTGCTTATAGGAACTTAACCAATGGACGAATTTTTTTTTTTAATTATATTTTTGTTGATGACTGTTATGTTCAAGTTCTAAGCATAAAAGAATAAATTATTTCCAGTTGGTTTTTAAGGAAATATTGGATCTTTTCCACAATTCTTTCAATTGAAGGTTTTATTGTGTTGCGGTCAGTTTTTTGCTGGAATAAGTCCACTTATTTTTAAACTGCGTTTCATTTTAAGCAGAGTTTTTAATGTCCTTTAAATTATTTTTTACTAGAGCCCAATATCTTTCAGTTGCACGAGTTCCAGACAATTTGATGAATTAGCCTCTTTCGGTACAAACACTAACAATTTCTTTATTACCATTCCATTGTTTTGTTTCTGTAATGAGAAGAAGCAAGAACAGGCCAGAAAAAAGTGGATACACTGTATGTTCTTAGGAAAGGGAGAAATCTTTAACAAAGGCACTCGCATATTTCTGTGTTAATGGGACCATTTTTTATGAATGAAGTACTTCTTTCCCACATATGCATATGGCTTCCCAAATCAAAAACTTTCTTGGGAATCTTGATTTTTTTTATACACGATATTTTTCTACCATATTCCTTCTAGCATCTGCAACATAGAATTCCTGGCCAGGATGTTGTAAAAA